>VZTA01020150.1:288181-310027 GCA_013398855.1 Mohoua ochrocephala
CCCCTGGCGCGCCGAGGGCCGCGCCGCGCTGGGCCCCGCGCCGCGCCGGGGCTTTGTGGGAAGGGTCACAGGGGCTCCCGGCTGCCGCTCGGAGGCGCGGCCCGGCAATGCCAGGGCTGCCCCGCTAATCCGTAACAACGCCTCTCGATACCACTTCCATTCCCAAAGGTCCTTCGTGCAACTTCCAAGTTGTTTTTTTCGCTGATATTTAAGAGATGGAACGAGGAGAAAACTTTACGTCCAAAGAGAACTGGATGTTGTCGTCCTATGTTCTTGTCATCTCCCATTCTATAATTTTCTGTATCTTTTAAATGGACGGCATTTGGAAGTGTGTTACTTTCATAGGTACTTATTAGTTGCTCCACTTCAACTCGAACTGGTTAGATTTTAGTCTGGCCGTCTCTTCTAATTCTCAGGTTTCTTCTTTGCCCATGGTGACATTTAAAAATTATTAAAAATTATTTTTAAAATTATTTTTAAATAATGAAAAGCTCTGTCAGAGAACATGAGTGCTGCAGACAGTTAAAGATAGGCTAGAGCAGAGGGAGCGTAATGCTAATTTTCCATGACAACTAACTTGTCCAAACAAGCAGTGGATAACTGCCTGGACTTGTCTGTTGGCCAGATACAGCTTCTCAGCAACCGGGGCACCTTGTAAAAATTCCAGCCACGGTTTAAATCTAGGTGTTTGTGTGACGATGGATTTTCAAGATGACCCTGTTATCGCTCTAGAAGCATAAAGCTCAAGGTCTAGCGAGGGACAAACGAGAAGCTGCCAGAATTTCGCAAAGCCTGCTCACCTCCTTTTAGTGCTGGGATTTCAAGGCAAACAGAAATCCGTTTTCAAGTGGAGTAAAGAATGTCCTGCAGGAGGCAAAGTCAGATATCTGCTCTTTCCCACCCAGCACCCCAGTTCCTGAGATCCTTAGCTAGCTAATATCATTGTTAGGAGAAAACTCCATCTACACAAAAATGCAAGAGCAAATGGCTACTGAAGAGCTGCACTACTGATGCTCAATCTTGTCCTCATGTGGACAACATGAAAACGATTTAATTCCAATGCAAAATGTATTTTACTGAACTGAAACCAAACCAAACTGTTTATGTAGTTCTCCCCAAGGTATCACATTATCGATCTTCATCTTAAGCACAGTATCATTTCGCTATGGATGTGTGGAAATTAAAGAACTTTTTAAAAATTGGCAATAAATTTTCTGCAGTCCAAAACTTACCAAACTTGTAACTATGACTTTCTTTTTCCACTTCTCTACCAATAAGCATCTTGTGACCAATGACTCAGAGACTGAGATTATTTAAATAATAATAATTTCCCTTACCGATTCATTAACTGCTAAGGATAAAAAAACCCCACAGCTTCTGTCTAGAATTTTTATCAGTCTTCAAGGACAATCTTATCTCTTTTCTCCAGCAGACTAATCTTGAGTTAAGGGAGGTTGCAAGTAGGTAAAATATGCTGTCTGTGCTAGCTTAGAGGAAGAGGGGGATATTTTCTGATATGCAGTGTTGCAACACTTGTTTGTCACTAATACCGTTAGTATTGCGATGTCATCGACATACATAATTATTTTATTGTGCTTAATAATTCAGGACAAGTATAATTCATAAGTTTTACTTGAAGGGTGAGCAATAAGCTTGGATAGTTATGAGAGCTGACTTGTCCACTATTTGAGGGTTGTAAAAAGACAAGGAGACATCACTACAGCTGTGCGTTTTACTTATAATGCTACAGAAAATATCTGGAGCAGTTAAGGCCCAGCTGCCTGAACGGGAGATACTCCCTTTACATTGTGGTTAACTAACATGGGATGAGACCCTTTTTAATATAAATTCAGATTCTAACTGTAGACATTTCACTGTTTAATGCTTACAAGCTAAATTATTTCCTGAGATGGATCTGGTCTACCTATAGGCATATGTGTCAGAGGGAAGGTGGGTCCCTGTGCTGCAGGAGTGCCCAACTCAAGTGAATGGATGGAGCATTAAACACTTCAATTTCTGATTTTTATTCCTCACAGTAATTTTTTTTTCCCTCAACATGTCCTGCTTACCCTTTCCTGGCAGCTGCCTATTCAGCATCCAGCACATACACAAAATGGTCCTTGCCAGATGCTGGTCAGAGGCATAGGTGGCCAGGGTTTGTCAGGTCTCATTTCCAAGCCATTTGCTGCTCCTAATCAGATAGATTAATCTCGTGTACTGTCTACGAACTGCTCCCAGACAAAAACCAAATAAATTCAAAGCAAGCCTCCAGGGCTTTGCACTGTGCTGAAGTATCCTTTCTGAAGCCTTAGACTGCATCTCTATTACTGTGACATAAAGCTGGGATCTGTTGTGTGCTGCAGATTGTCAGGCACCTCAAGGTAAAAGGACAAAGGAAGAAGGATGCTGAAAAGCAGCTGGGGCATGTGTTGCTTAATGTGGCCTTCTGTCAGGCCTGCCTGCTGCAGCTGCGACCCCACGTGCCAGGCAGTGGGTCAATTCACTTCTGTACAAATACAGGAGAAAGAATTATGTTGTTTTCTTGGCATTCCTGTTGTGTAAGAAAAAGCACAGTGATAAGAAATCCTCATGCCAGTAATAGCATATTCAGTTCAGGGATCTTATATGTCATAATTTAACCCCTATCCCAACGGAGAGGTCTACCAGCACCTCCACCAGAAACTTCTTACTAGAAATGGCACTCAGATTCTACTAAGTGAAAAGCAGATGCAGCCTTCCTGAGAGCAAGTTTGAACAGACAGGCAGGAATCAAGAGCACAGCCCATGGCAGCAGTGGGAACCCAAAGACCACATGCAATGCTATTGCTGCTGTTTAACAACGAACACTAAACTCAACTTGTGTTTTCCTCGCGTGCAGGAGCCGTGTCTTTGAGCTGCCCGGGGCTGCACTGCCCTTCCCAACAACCCCAGCTACTCTGCAGGCTGGGTGGCACGGCGGGCGTTCTGCAGCTTCACCTGGGTGCACACCCTGGGCTGTGCTGTCTTATCACAGAATATTCTGATTTGGAAGGATCAAAATGATTTGATCTGGACCTGGATGATTTGATCAATATTCTGATTTGGATGATCCAAAAGGATCACCAAAGTCCGACTCCTGGCCCTGCACAGGACATCTCCAAGGATCACACCATGTGCCACGTGGGTGCTTTGGATATGAGATCGGCACTTTCGTACATTTCTGTAACTTCAGATGTTCATTTTTAAAAATGTAAAATTACTTCAGGTGTAGTGGAAAAGAGGGTCTCAAACAAAATGTTTTTCTAGCAGCTCTTCATGAGCTCTTATGTCCCTCCCACAGGCATTCCTTCCAGGTGTGTTTGCTCTCGAGCACATTAACTACAGCTGCTTCAAAACCACCTAGAGGTGGAATAACCCCACATCAGAAAACAGCAACTCGTCTGCTTTCGTTTAGTTGGTGTATTTATTCCTTCATCCATCTGGGAGACATTGGTAGTCTGTCTGCCCAAGTCTGATTCCTATTTAGTAGCAGCGCAGTCAGCCACAAGCACAATTAAACAAAACAATAGTGTATGCCTTCTGAAGGGAAGCCAGCTGGCAAAAATATAAACCAATTATTTTGAACTTCTGCTAAATATCTAACACAGATTGAAAGAGTTGGGTGGGTTTTTTCTCCCTCTAGTTTTCTGTTTAGTCCTCACTTTTGAAAGAAGCTCATGGAACAATTCTAAAAAACTGAAAGGGAGAAATCTCAGCAAAAGATTCTTTTTACTCTCAAATAGTTTTTGTTACGGGCACATCACTGAGTGAAGAAACACGCTTTTCTTCTTAAGCAGGGGTGAAGCATGTGGCTAGGTTGTCACCATATCCTGCTTTACTAAACTGTGAAAATTAAACAATCCAGTGATCTCTCCTTTCCTAGAAATACTTGATTGTATGTAATTAGATCAGAAAAGCCCCAGGATAATCATGCTCATCTGCCTTATTTAATCAAGCTAGGATGATGCCAGTTCAGTTTAGAATTGTTCTTTTAATTCAGCGCTCATTTGTCATTCAAATGTGCTGTTCAGTCCAGCACAGAACACATTTCTGCTCAAGGGAGCGGCCCAGAAGGGTGTGTGGGGTGTGCACAGGCTAAAAGGACTCATGTGAAAGACTGAGATATCTCTTTCAGTCTGAAACTGAAATGCATTCAGGGACAACCTAGATCTGGGAGAAGCTGAGAGCAAACACAGCATGCAATCCAAATCCAGTCTGTTTGGGATGCATGGACATAACTACAGCTGATGATGAGGTCAGGCCTGAAGTACTATTCCAGTCAGGCTGCAGTCTAGGTTAGAGGAAGAAAAGACAATAAATTATTTTAAGTGTCCAGCTGTTACTTGCACTGTTTGTTGCTAACAACAAAACCCAGAAAGGATTTTATTACGCAACCGGCTTCTTAACTCAGACCCATTCTATGTACCTGATCTTTTATCTCCCAGAATGCTCCCAGTCTTGCTGACCCAGTTGCCCACATCTCATCTGCATGATTCCACACTTGCTTTCTAGCTGCCTGTTATACAAAGAATATATGCTTTGCTTTGGATCACAGGGTCTGTAACATCCTTCCTTGCAGACCTTCTTGTGGTCCGCTCCACAATTTAGTGTTTGGTCGATGCAGTCTTACTGACTGGTGTATGATTTTACTTGACACAGAATGAACCATCCATTCCTGAAAAAAGCCTCAGCCCTCTTCTTTTCCTAATAGAATTGATTTACTGATGAAATTACAAAGTCACCTTTCTGCTGGCTCTCTATGTTTGAGAGCACAGCTTTGTCAGTACAACTTTCAGCATACAGCTTGCAGCCCATGCAGTTAAACAACAGTGCAAGTAGCTGGACAAGTAGTTTGGAGCATTTACTAGAGGAATTAGTGTCTGGGGTAGCCTCAACCTGAAACCCTCAGGGTTAATTTGAGTCATTTCCAAGAGTTCGTTGCCATCACAAACAGGGCTAAGTTATCAACCTTGGATGTATATTCTGAAGCCCACTTTGGAAGTAGATTTGCTGAGAAGAGTTTCCTTGAAATTAAGTGTCCCCTCAAATGAGGCATAGATCCATATACTTCCTGAAATAAACTGATTTATCTTGCTAAGTCATCCTTCTGAAAAACCACATTGCTTACCCAGTCTGTCTTTTTTCTTTTGTCCATACACCGTCTCTCGATTCAGGTGGATCCTGATCATAAGCCACCTCAGCACCCAGTAGCTGGTATGCAATAACTTGTTGCCAAGTGAGAGAAGTTTTTTAGTGCCCAGTTGCCTGCCCGTGAGTTAGAACTTGTTTAAACACAAACATGAAACAACGGCATGTAAGTAAGGAGCACATTCATGACACTGAAACAGAAACAGTTGTCTCTGTGGAGCAAGGGAATAGCAACCTCAGCACAGCACTCAGGAGAGAACTGGTGTAGAACTGGGTGTTCCTGGAAGGAGTTTTGTGACCCACAGAGATGCAGCACAGTTTCCCTGCAACAGCAATGATGTTCCAAGCTGGGTTCCAAGGCCCTGGAACGTGACAGTCACAGAAATCAAGGGAAAATGTCACGTTTTCCCCCTGGGTCAAAGAAAAAGCTCTCACACGTGTTTTACATCCTCACATCTGCAGTAAGAAACACTAAGAAAGTGGAACTTTGGCATCCTGCAGTTCAGGTGCCAGACACTGGTTGGGACAACCAGCACTGTCATGAGCTTCTTTTTCACATTCACCTCTGAATTTCCTGAACACCTCCAATGGTGTTTTCTTCCCAGTACTTGCATATTCCTTGTCTCCTTCTCTCCTCCATGTCATTTCCGCTTTTCAGATTTTGTTAATATTTCCACAGTATATTTTTTATATATATGTATACATATGCTCTCTAGAGATGTAAAAAGTAGCTTCATACAAAGAGCTCACAAACTATTCTGCAATTACTCTTACGTGTCCTGATTTTTGGTAGTTATATGTGAAAATGTTTGTAGAATTGGATCAATAAAGAAGCATATAGCAAGAGGGTTTGCTCCTTTTTAAAAGTGTTTTAATGGCCATATATTTCACACTCTGCTTTTCTTCTTTTATTGTAGAATTTTAATTCTTCATAACTTCCACCTGAAAGCCAGCTGGTAGTGGTTTCCAATATGTGGCATGCATTAGCTTGAGGAGGACTGTGATGGGGCCAGCTGCACTAGAGACATTTGGAAAAGTAACAGGTAGTTCTTGTCGAAGTCCATGACTTGGTTGTGTAACCAGAATATATTTTTTTTAAACTAAATATGAAACAGAAAAATTAAGGGAAATCCCCCACCCCAGCTGCCTTACAAATTGAAACCTCTTTCTACGTACCAGTAGGCAGGTCAGATCGGGATAACATCCAGAGCCTTTATCAGGAAGGCAGTATTTGATGAGAGGGAGAGGAAGCAGTAAGCCAAATGATATATGAATTTTGAAGGCTGTGTGTGCCACTAAACTTGTTTTTCCGCCACCTGCCCTGATTCCATTAGCCGGTCTGACAGTCACCAGTGCAGTTTCGGAGCCTTGGGACTCAGAGCCCCCGCCCTGCTGGCCCCGGCAGGAAGTTTGTCAGGGGAGGTTCGCTGGTGGTTGCGCCATCTGGTGCTGAAAAGGTTTTTTTCCACCTACAGCACGCAGAAAAAGGTTCTTGGAATTATTAATGCATAAAAGTCGCACAAACCCATTGATGCCACTGGAAGAGCAGGACACGAACTAAGCTCTGACTGCAGATGATGAAGCCATGCAAAATACTGTTCTGTGCTTTGTTGGGTTCCATTGATGCATTAATATTTCGGTTATCTCTTGCCTCCACGAAAAGCAAGTGCACGGACTTTTGGTGTTCCGTCTATCAGCTGGTTTTGCAGTGTCCATCCTAGCATCTTAGTTTAAATCACCTTTGTCATTTAAAAATAATTTGGCAATTTCTTCTCTGTGTGTTTGTGTACTTGGAGAGATAAGCAGGCGCTGGGCTTTGACTTCTGACCTACCTTATTTATCTTAACAACATGTTGTTCAGGTATGAGCCAAGGCCAGAGGGTAGGACACCTTGGGAGAAATATACCATGTAGTGCTACTCACAAGGGAAAAATCCCAACTCCACTGTTGTGGGACTGTAAGATATTGCTGCATCACGCCTTCGCTGTCAGAGGACAGGCTGCAGTTTCCTCACATAACCAAAACAAGCCTAACACAAACATTCCCTGAAATGCACTGCAGTGAGACATTTGAGGGCACAGATCTGGTTTTCATGCCAAAATACAGTTTCAAAAAGATTCTCAAAAACGCTTGTTTTCCCCCATATCTAATGAAGAGAGTCTGTTAGAATACAGACCATCCTTTTTGGCAGATAATTGCCAATCCTGGTCTTTAACTCATTCAATGCAGGGGATACCACAATATCTAATTTTCTCTTTCTTACTGGATGGGGTATAGGTAGAGCTGCAGAGAATCATTGACTTGGCCCTGTCTTACCCTCTCTCTGATCCTGAATCAGCCACATTACCTGCTTTGCTCAAGAAATGTAGCAGTTGTGGGGCTTAGTCAGCGGTACAGCCACACTAAAATGGTTCTGTTTAATGGCAAGATAAAGAAGACTCAGCATGCATCCCTTTGTAAAGAGGTTGGTGGCATGTTACTTCAGAGAGATCAGTTGCCATCCATTACTTCCGTCCTCTTGCTGCCCCTTCTGTTATTTGTGCACTTATGGTATAAAGTGGATAAAGTGACCTGGCACACTTGAGAAATAATGCATTTTTTTTCTGTAGATAGTTCCCTGAGGTAGTCCCAAACAGCTACAGAGCAGCTGGCCCACAACATCAATGGAATGGCAGCAGACAGGTAGGCAGGGAAAAGGTGGGATCTGCTTCAGCTATCTTAGACAGCAGCATTACTGAGGAGGAAGATTACATTAAGCTTGGCTGATTTCAGAGCACATCACTTTGAGAGAGATGTTCCATTCTCCTCCTTGTCTCCTCACTTACGGTTGCAAGCTGATGGTGAGAACTTTTTTGGAAGAAGTGTGGTGTTGGATTGTCTCAGCCTCCTTGTAGTGTTTGGTGATGCAGCTGAGCCCATCAAATACCTCACCAAAAGAATGTCCTGAGCTCATCTAATGCCCTGGTGAAACAATGGCCTTGCCAGGAGCTGTGCATTCCCAGCCAAGTATTTCTTTGAATTGGCTTTGGCTCCTTTGACCACAGATTTAGCTGATTCAACAGCAGAATATTTACTTGTAATTGCTGTTAGTATGTCAGCTTGCTTTATCAAGAATACATAAGACATCATAAAGAAAGCAGCAGGAACACACAGCTGGAAGCAAAGAATTGGAGGTGGAAACGGGGAAATAACTCCTTCTGAAGGCAGGGAGCCATTCAGTGGTCTTTTCCTTATCATCTAACCACACCTTGAATGTTATCTCCTGTATCAGTGACCTGGGTTGATAAACCAGTTAGAACTGGGACCATATTCCCAGACGTTTCCCTCAGGTGTTACTTAGGGAGAAGCAAAGCGGCATGTTAGCACTGATAATCACTTTAGCTACTCCAAGCCAGCTTTACCTGTGTTGCAAAGGAGCCCAAAGGTTGCAAGATGAGTTGTGTTGATACTACCAAAGAAGACATTTCTGATGATAACTTGCAGGCCGTTGTGTTTTATAACTCATTTGCTCTGTACTTCAAACTGAATGTGTTCTTTTCTGTGAAAGCTGATTTGAAAATATACATCTTGAAATCTGTAGAAAGCACGTCTCAGTTGTGTATTTTGCATTCCATTTGTGCAGGTATCAAGCGGCTCTAGCAAGTTGCTCCAGCTCAAGACATCACTCCCTTCTGCTGTTGTTGGGACTTTGTGAGCAAAAGTTACTGCCTTTGCAACACAACTTAAGTTGGAGGGATTGTTGGAAATGATACAACTTCTAACATTTTTTATGTAACTTCAGTCAGGAGTTTGTTCGCCTTTGCCCAGGGGGAGGGGGAAATGAAGTTTCTCTTCAAAAGACGCTGCTCACCTGGTGAGGTCTGATGAGCTTAACCTCTAAAGACTGGGAGTAGCCAGAAGATATACAGGAGACAAGCAAACATTAACGAGCATTACCCCCTTTCCCCTCCCTCCCCGGTGCCGTCGGAGACACCTGGTCAGAGAAAAGATCGCTAAGAGAACCGAAGAATGAGGACTAAATTAGCAACGAAGGCAAAGGGATCAATAACCAATAGGAAATCGAATACTAAGAATTGTGTAATTTAAGACCAATGAAAGTGAATTTCTTTGGGATTTGTCTGTATAAATATGTGAAAAGTCTGGTGAAGGACCATTTGTGATGGAATGATTTTCACTGCACAACCCGGGCGTGTGTGGATGAAATAATTTCTATTGCACATCCTGGCCAAAATAACATCCTTGCCAGAATAATGTACTGCCTTGATTCTCTGACAATGAAAAGATGATGTTGGAGAGTTTCTGTTTTTCCCACAGTCTCGGTGACAGGATCGCTACCTACATCTCAGTTCTCAGTCTGGCATGTTAAACAGATACTCAAAGGGTTGTATCCAAGGGAGACCACAGCATGGGCACACATTCCTCTTTGCTGACACAGGCAGGAAAAGGACAATCGTCTCTGGAAAAGCAGAAGCCTGAAGTAGCTGGGGAGCAGTACTGTCACACACCACTAGCAACCTCTGTACACAGACTGAGTCCTTTTGGTTCATGCAGCCATACAATTATTTTATGCAAGACCAAAATGATGACTGTGCTAAAACTGAGAAAACGGTATGGTTTTATCTCTGTTTTATATGCATATCAGCTCTCCATTTTTACTAGATTCTGGTTCCAGTTTCCAATGCAAGCAATCCCTCTTTAGAGCCCAGTGTCTCTGGCTTCTTCTACTACAATCCAATCCTGCCAAACCACTTTTGCAGCAAAGTCTTTACATAAGTTTTTCTTCATCTCGATCAATTCCTAGCATCCTGAATTTAAATCTCATTAGACAATAAGGACATCACATCATAAAATAATTTCCTCAGACATCTTTGCATACGCTGATTTACATTCATTTTTTAAAGGAAACTCCGAAGACCGAGGGACTTGCTTATCTTACTTTTACACTCAATGAAAACACTGAGAATACTTAACTCGAAGGCATTTAAATCCTGGCTTGCTTGGGGACAAGTAACTGATTAGAAAATTAACCAGCCTTTAAAAATAATATCCCAGGGATTTGTGATCTGTGTGACACCCAGTGAAATACTATAGGCTACCAAAGAAGCAGAAACAGATGATGTAGCACAGACTGGTTCAGCTAAATAAAGCACGCTGAAAAATAGGATCAACGTACAATTTACGTTCCAAAGATCTTCCCTTTATACAGGGAACAAGGGGAATAGAGATCTGCCAGTCCACAGGAGGCTGCAGAGGCAGGAAGCAAGCCACTGAGGCTCAGGGCCAGTCTCCCAAAGACTTCAAGACCACTTATAGGCTCATAAATATGTTGAGTGCTTAAAAGCTCTTTGAGGGCTTCTGTCTGAGAGGCTGGTAGCTGTACATGAAAATAGTGTTTTCGCACCATTTCATTTATGTGTGACACTTTCTCCTTCAAAATCTGTCTTCTGAGTCTGGGCGTGCGGACGGTACATCCGGACTGTGGAACGAGGCGCCTCCCGCCCCGCCCCGCTTCCCTCCATCCTGTTTCCAGCCGTGGGGTGTCACTCTTCCCCCTCGTCCCGGCACGGAAACTTGCCTGCCTGCACAGGAAGGCACCGACTCGCTCTGTAGCCAGTCGTGGCTGTTCTGCCTAGCAGAGGACCATCTAAACTTCCCAGTTCAGACAAGATCAAGGGGCAGAAGCAAATGCCCGGGCGGCGTCCATGGGGAGAAACGGGACTTGTGCCTTTAAGTAGGAACATTATATTCCACTGATGCTGCCATCTCATATAATATGTGCTAGGAGCATGTCTTCAACGACATGGGATAATTTCTCAAAGTTTCTGAATTTAAATTTCTGTCTTCAGCATCCAAGATAAGGTCTGAATGACACCCAAATGCAGCTGGTTCTGTAACCTTGCATCCGTTTCTGTAAAGCCAACTTGGTGCAGTTGCTCAGCAATCCCAGGTCAGTGCCAACCTCCCACGTGTCCATTCACACTGCTGTCAGCTGGAACTCTTTGAGACTGTAGGTTTAGGGGTATAGAACTAAGGTTCACATGTCCATCCCAATAGAGACAAAGCTATTAATGAACTGGAACATGTTTTGTGGAAAAGTTTTGCTCAGGCTTTGGGAAAAAACCTACTACATCTATATCCTTTTTTTTTTTTTTTTTACTTATACACTGAAGTCTTATGCAAACTGCGCCTGAAAAAAAGTTGAAGAAGTGAGTCTCTGGGGAACACTAGCTGAAAAGCGTTGGTACATTGTTAATCCTGATCAGAAGAACCACCTTAACACTCAGAAAAGCAAGACTGTGTGTTTTCAGAAATGTATCACAATTTCCTGGAGGGTGTGTGATCACCACTGTCAGTTTCTTCTCTCAACTGCATTAACAAATAGGAGACCATTTTCTGACTAACCACCACAAGAAATGCACTTAACAAGTAACCACTTTGGACTCCCTGGAGAGAAGCATCTATTTCTCAACAGCTGATGCTGTATAATAGGAGCTGGAGAGGCTTTTTCCATTCAGCTCAAAGAAAGAAACCCGATTAAGAAGATCTTAATCCAAGTTTTTAATACGCATCTTTGGTATATTGCAAAACAAAACCCATTCAGTCACTCTAGTTAGAAAATAAAGTGCACAGATGCTTTCTTTTCCCCAGAGAAAAAGGAGGATTAAAAACATTATGGGCAGAGAAAGGAAACAGAACAAGGACTCAGTTTCTTGGTTGAGTAGCATACCTAATTTAGTTGGAGACAAAAATGCCAAACTTGTCAATTATGCAGCTTCCTTTCTGGAAATGCTGAACCAATGCCATTCTCTATTAAGATCTATTGAAAGAGAAGAAGTTCACACTGACAAATCTGTCCCTGTTATTGAGCTGCCTAATTGTGGAATTAAGCATCTAAACTTAGACCTTATATTTAAAAACCTGCTTAGATGTGTATGTGCTGTTTACTCTTCTCAGCTGCTTCTTAATCCATTGTCTCGCTTTTTTTTTTCTTTAATCACAACCACCTCTATTCTATGGTCTCAGTATCCACGAATATTCCCTGTGCTTCAGAACACAGCTCCTTTAAACAAGTTTGCTTCTCAATCTCTGCTTAGTAAGAAAGTAAAAAAACACAACAGTTTTTTGTGCCAAGGTCATTAAAAATTACATTCTTATGCTCTGCTTCAACCAGAGATCTCCTCCCTGCACTTCCTGGATGAGACACAGCCATCTATGATTCTAAAAATAATCCTGCTCTTTTCTGACACACTGCTTAGCCTGCATGTGCATCCTGCATGTACGTGTTACCCACACAGCCATGCTGGACTTCTTGGAGCTCCTTGAATATAAGCACGTGCCTTCAAATGAATGGCTTGTATTCATGTTCCAGTGAAGCCACAAACACATCAGAAAATATCTTTGCAATGCCAATCCTCCGAGCAGCCTTTGGATTATTCCCACTACTCGCTTCTAAATACGTAACTTACTTTAATTACGTTACGTTTAATCTGCCCCTGTCTGTTCCTGCCTATCCATTATAAAGGCAGCACATTGTGCCTGCTAGATGCTGAGCGAGTGCAGCTGGGAAGGCACGTGCAACTCCTGAGCTGACTAATTACCTCTTAATTCAGGTTAACCTCAGTCCTCCTGTATTTTAAGAAAATAATTTTTTCTGGATTGGAAGGCAGACAAGGGCCCCTATGTAAAAAAACAGCAACAGTGGGTGAGGTCGATGTATTTATGTGAGCAGCGATACAATTTCTGTCTCAATTCCAGAATTCCATAAACTATGTCATAATTATACAGAAAGGACAGACTGGAACAGGAAAGGGAGCTTTCTTATGCACCTGCTAAAGGGAAATGACAAAGACTAAAACTGGAAATTATTAGAAACTACGTGGCAACTAAAACAATGAAAAGGGATCACATTTCCCTTTCTTTAGTCCTTGTACTGCAGATTGTAACTATGACCCCTAGGGCTGGATTCCCTGCTGCTGACTGGACACTGCAGCTACACGAGGCAATGGAGTGCGTTCTACTCCCCAGGGTCAGGGCATCATAGAACAGAATCCTTGGGTCCATTAGACCTTTCGGGTTGTTTTACACACACAAGGAAGACAGGAGAACGATCCCAGTCAGTCGGATGCAAGCAGAGACAGCTACGTCAGTGAGACGAGCCCCATAGGAAGAGGTGATTTGTTTTCATTGGACCAACTGATACAGCTGAAAAAAAGCAGAGCAGCTTCCTGGAACACAAGCCCTCCTTCACCAGGCCCAGCATCATTGGAGCAGCGGAGGAAGAACAATAGCTCCCTTCTCTCAAGGAAGGTTAATCACTGCTGTGGAACAAGCCTGGCAAAGATTTTATACTCTCTGAATCCACCTATTTTTTTTTGCATGGCATTTATATTTTCAATTTTATATTATTAAAAACTACTTTATACTACATTTGTCAACTACTACAGCACAGTAAGAACGCAAACAATTTAGCTCTTGCATTCTTTGCAATACCTGCCTGGAGATGAACCCGCACCTCTCCCTACTGCTTAGCACAGGCCTGTTTGGTAAGATGTCTCTATGTCTTACGGTAGGATTTCTCATTACCCAAGATTGTATCAGCTCCTGATGACAGTTTTTTTCCTTTGTGCTCTTAACCCTCTGCAGCTGACATCCCAATCATCTTTGCAACAACTGAGCTGTCAAATGGAAGGCTGAGACTGCGATCAGAGGGAGAGCACCTGCAGGAAGAGAGTGAATTTGTACAAAGCAGAAAAGCTGGTGCTTCTTTGTATCTGCCAGATTGTAACAGTAGAAAAACAAAGAGCTGCATCTTCAAAATTAGAAAAGTGAAATTCCTTTGCAAAACAAAACATATCCTCACTATATATACACAGTTGCCTTTCATTTATTAAAAATAATTTTCCCTTTTTTGTTTTCTCATTAAATAGGGAAGTTGGGTTTTGAAAGGCTAAAATAAAATTTTAAGAGGGAAAAAAACCCATAACACAAGCGAACACCTGCAAGTCTTTAATCCAAACTCTGTTTCCTTTAAAATCCAGGTAAGACATAACTATGTAACTGGGAGCAAAATGGACATCTTGGGAGAAAAATCTTAACATGAAAGGTGATATGAGGGACTAAGGCCTGCTCTTCAAATTCCCTTAACCTGCAAGCCTGTTGTTAAAAGCAGGACTATAAAAAGCAGGAAGTTAAAAAGCTCTCACCAATCAGTGAGCCTTTTTCCTTTCCCAAGTACACTGGTGAATTTCAGGCCAGATGTTTCTTAGTCACTGCTAAATACCTTAATGGTGTGCCAGTGTCCAGCATTGCTCAAGAGCAGGCCCCTCCTCAGCAGCCCACCTGTATCGATAGATACAGCCAGCTATGAGATCCAGCATCTTTTTGCATGATGATTTTGCATATTTGACAAACTAGATGTGGCTTAGACATTAGCTGAACTCCAAAAGGTTATAAAACACTCTTCTGAAACTCTTATATAATAAGACATTATAAAAATGAGACTTTTACCTTAATATTTAACCAGCATCGACTACCACTAATATTTTTTAAAAAGTTTAATAAAAAACTATGGGTAGCCTAAACAAAGTTTTAATGTTGCTTCAGCCCCAGGCCGTCGCTGGGCATTCATTTCATGGAATGAGACAGAGGGAGGATACAGTCCTGCTGAATTGCAGTTCTGTCCTGAATGTTGTAGACTTCCTGCAAGACAAACCTCCTTTTCATACATGTAACAGCAGCAAACCACTCTCCAACCTCAAGCCTGAGAGAGCAGCTGTTCACCCATCAACAGGAAAACTCCTCTGGCACTCTGCCCCAGAGCCTGCAAGAGCTTAGCGAGTTGGACAAAACCTGATGCAAAAGCTGTCAAACAAGCGCAGAGTTACCAAAGTTAAAGGTAACACAGCTTTACATCTCTTAAATGAAGATATACTTCCTATTGCTTTGGGTAAAACGGGAAAATCTTGTGGATGTTGTTCTAAAGTGGTTTTGGGGACAAGGCTAGATAAACTACTGCCAGTCACTCCCATTTTAATCAGAATCATCTGCTCTCATTTTAAAATTCATCTTGATATCTACAGTTCCATTCGAACTACATCAATTGTAGCTTTTTAAAGCAAAGAATGCTAATATAGCAGCAAAGCACTGCATGGCAGAAAAGGACCAAAGCCTATCCTGTTACCACAGTTTAGTCATCTATAGAATATAAAGGAAAATGAAAAGCAGAAAGCAAACACCAGGTCGTGTATGGTACAGCTTCGACTGCAACAGCTCACACAGGGTGATGAGTACACATTGCTGAAGATGGCAAGCCTCTGATTTCTCTTTCAGGAAAGACAAAACGGATTGAACTACACATAGTTAGCAGGAAAACACATTCAAGTGATGTAGTAAAAACTAGAATAAGCAAGTAATTACCAGTAATTTTTTTAAGACTCCAGTTTTACCTCAGGATTTAAAGTTTCCTTCATTTGTGCCACGAATCCAAAATGTTCAAACTCCCTGCCATATTCCTATGGACAGAAATCCATGCGGTACAGTTTTGTCTTATACACACCTAGACCTCCAAAGTTATGCAATTCAAACAGAAGATGAAAAAAGACAACAACTCCTCTCCTCTGCAATAAGCAGGTATCAGACAAATGATTAAAAATTTATTCCCACCCTACAGGTGGCATCCAAAAAAACAATACATACAAAGATCTATTTATCCCACAATTACACAAGCCTCCTGGATTTAATATTTTGAACCATATGACAAAGTTCAAGGTACTTTATTTATTAAATACAACAAGTAAATCTCAAAAGAGAGTTCTCGAATGCATGAAAGAAAAATCACATCACTTAAGTGACTCCCACACACACACCTTCCAGCACCAGATTATATTTATAATGTACTTTTTAAATGATGCTGTTAACTTTCTCTTGCAGATCTGCTCCTCGCCTTAAGGACTCTTTTGTATTTCCAGGCATGGTTATTTAGTTCATTCTACTACTCTATATATATATTTACATCCATCTCACCTCAAGTATTTTTGTCGTACAGGCATATAATTCAGTTGTTTTCTAGCTGGTTTTTTTTTGCAGTCTATCTACATCTCAAAAGAACTTGTGCACAGCACAAATTAATACCAATGGCTTTCTCAGTGTACATACTGAAGGATATGCATCCAGAGCTTGACCATCTGAACACATCTTTCAGTAGTCCAGGCTGTATTTTTAAACTAATTATACAGATCTGCAAAACTGTGTTAAAAAAATTATCTTCGGACCAGTACAATGTCCAAGAAACAGTTGGTAAAGATGTAAAATTATTCAGGTATTTGTAACTCTGAAATGACATAGAGTGTTACAGTGTAAACTTAGGTTACAAAGAGGAATAACTTTTTCTTAAATCAAGAACTCTGTAACAGAATAAATAATTTACAAGCTTGAGAAAAATTGCATTGTTTCCAACACAAAGACTTCTTACTTCTACTGTAAAAAGCTTAGAGGAACTAAATATTATTTCTGTCAGTGGCTGCAAAATTTAAATGCTTGGTTTTGTCCACAGAATTCCCCTCTTTAAATCTGACAGAGGTAGATGAAGACAAAACAAACCCCAACATGTAAGGATTAAGATACTGCAATTAAATTCTACCCTGCAAATCTAGTGAACATATGTTCTCACCAGATTTACGGAAAGCAGTTATTTTTTCTTTCCTTTTTTTAACTAGAACAGCACTGAACTTCTTCCATCCACGTTGTCAAAATAAGTGCCTGATGCTGTCATAAAATAATTTTCAAAGCATTTTTTAATTAGAGCAGAAGCAGGTCCCACCTTGCACTCTTCAGTCATTCAGATGCACTGCCCAGGACTGTTTGTTGAGGAAATGCTGCCTCACACCCAGCATTGTCCAGGCAGCCCCTGGGCCTCTTCCCTAAAACAATGACAACAGACAAACCTGCAGATCCCACCCGAGGTAACTCTTGGGGAAAGGCATGGGAGCAAGGGGGGTGGTGCTGAAGGCAAGAGAGAGAACTGGGCAATCTTCACTCCCATTAAAGACGGCGACCTTTCCGAAGCCTTCTCCGAAATATTTTTTTAGCATGGGTGTCTGTGTGCAAGAGCTGCAAAACATTATGTTACTGCCACAAAGCCAGAGATTTTATTAGGCTCACAAGTATTTACAAGATCTTCTGTAAAGTCTTGGTTTTGGCACAGAGAAAATTATAAAGCAGTAATAAAATTTTTCAAAACGTTAATTACTTCATTAATGTCCTCACAAATAAAAAGTAAAAATTAAGATGAACTGTTTAGATCAGATTTCCTACTTTTCCACAGCTTGGCCTGTGGCTTCAAGTTTTCTGCTTTCCTCTTCACCTGTAATTTCATCTACTTTCTTCATCTAAAAACTATCCCTGTGCTGAAGCCAAACATAGATAAGAAAGCATATACAAGAAATAGGAATGAGTCTGGCAGCCTTTTTAAAAAATGACTGGACAAAGTATGTTCCCCTCTTCATCGTTCATCAGACGAAAATGAGGAAGCATCACTGCATACCAGAACATCTGCATCAAAGTGCCTCCAGGTTTCTTCACAACAGCAATACTGGCTTGATCACAGAGACAGGATTCTTTTTCTTTCTCTCTCTCTGTATTATAACTGTAGCCATCATGATCTCATTTGGTATGCAAAAAAAATATAATTACTTCAGTACAATTTCCACAGCAATTTGAAGTGTGCCTTTTTCTCTTTTAAGTTACTGCTTTAATTTAATGAAAATGATAGGACAGACTGAGATGGCAAAACCCCAGTATTTTACATCCTTCAGTTCGTTTGGTTTAGTTACAGAAAAACAATCCTGGCAGTTAAAGTAAAACCATAGATCTAAACGGATGAGGCAATTTTGTGCATTCTAAAATCAATGCATATTTAAATACTTGTTTTCCTTCACAACAGTCTTCAGAAACTCTTGCTCTATGGACGCTGGACCAATTTACTCTTATTGCTTTCCTGCTCACTAAGCTTGAAGTGGGTGTAGGCTAAAATGCCAAACAGTGTGCACAGAATCCCAAGGCCTTGGTTAACAGACAATGGATCCTTAAATAAGAGGCACCCCCCCAGGAGGGTGATGCAGAACTTGAAATGTCCAAACATATTATACCTGGACATCTGTTAAGGATAACAGCCAATAGCAGTATTATTTTTTGCAAAAAGAAACACTTGGAATTTTCATTAGTTCCACCCAAAACATGTAATGGTACACTGTGCTGACTCCAACTCACACAGTTTTCCCAATCTCTGTGGCTGTGTTAACCTCCACCCAAAGCCTTTCACCCACTGTACACTCCAGTCTGAGGGACATGCCAACACTTCCTCGAGGCAGCCAAAGTGTGAGTTAATATTCCTTGCAGGTATGAAGGTCAGCGAGTGATCAGCCATTACCTACACAAACCCCAAACAAAGAAACAAAATACACTAAACACGAACGTGCTTTTCCAGCTTAATCATTTAAAATAAACCAGGAAGGTTATCCAACAATTTTCCCAGATAAACCAGCCCAAATGAATTTCAACATAATTAATCTGGAAACAGGAGAAATGACTAATGTTACAAAGGATACGTGACAGGTGACGTATTTCCAATGATCCAGTAAATGGACAAGTTTACCATAAAGGCTATTACTCCAGACAGCAGTACCATTATCTGTGGATTAATGGACACAGTCAGTAATCTGACTCGCTTTTGGCTATTTCTAGATACATTCCAGGTTATTTATTTAGTTTCATTTCTTTTCAAATGCAAAATATCAGGCAAGAAAAACATATGGAGAACAGAAATAGAAAGAGCTTCAAATCAGTACAGACACTGGTGATGTGTATAAGCAGCTCAGGGTATGGCATCCATAAATGTACCCTGATAGAGCCACAGGCCTTTTCTCCTTTACTCTTGGTGAACATTTAAGAGTGATTTGGAAAATCTGCACGCTCATTCACACAGACATTGTATTCTTCAACTTTGAGATAAAGTCTTATTTATGGTCACATCAAAAACTATTTTAGCAAAATATCGAATTTTATTACTGTCAATACTTGCTATCCCATTCATAAACTGCAGTGCTACAAGAAATGACCCCTCACTGAGGGGCACAATCAGCAGGGGTAAGAATATGCCACTGGCTCCTTTTTGGACAGAGAAATTACAGTCTTTTTGATGAAAATAAACTTCTAATTCTAGAGAACAACCAATGTTGGCATCCTTCCACAGAAGAGAAGCTGAGACTGTCTCTCTCTGAGTGGACAGTCAGAGCTAGAACTAGAGCACTTAATACACGAGGGGAAGCTAGCTCCTTTTGGTAGATTTTCCTGTTGTTCAGATGCCCCTCAAATAGAAACAAGAATAAGGAGATAAATCAATTGACAGACTCGCTCATCTCAGAGGAAGTGGGGCAGACTCAACAAGAGGATTTTTGTCCTGCACATGCCCCTCTCATCTCACCATAGTCAACAGCTGTACAAAAATCTGTTTCACAAAGAAACAGATCTTACTATCAAATTTAACTACATCAGTGATAATTATTTAAATAAAGTCAATAAAAGCCTTACCACAGCAGAAAGCGTCCAGGGCCCAAATATTCCCCCTTCTCCAAAGACTGGCTCGAAGAAGGGTATGATGAACAACAACATAGCTGAGGACATCGGTGCCTGGTAGTACAACAACTGCATAGAGTTTACCTGCAACTCATGCTGCTTAGCACCTACCCACTAAAACCAAAAGAGAAAGCTGTTAAACATGAGGAAAAAAACCCCTATAAATTGAAAAACCTGAGCAAAAGCAAACTGGCTACAAACACAGAGGGAGTCTCACGTGGACAATAGTATTTAAACAGAGTGTTGAGCCTCAGCTTTGCCTCATTGGAGGTCCCATGTGTTTGTCTCTTTCAAGTGAAAAAGCCATGAGAGGAGAAAGTCGGATGCAGGGGCAGTGAAAAGAGTGCCTAAACTTTCCTTTCCCCATAGCCTGGGGGTAAAGTATTGTACTTGAGGAAGAACAAAAAGCCAGCAGAGCTGGGAAGAAAATACCAGCTCCCCTTTATTCTCAACACAAATCCCAGACCCTGTCTGTGCTGGAGCTGAGTATCTTCGCCTAAGCAGGGGCTGGATTCTGATCCTTTCTTCTCATTTTCCTGTACATACAAGCTAACAAAACCAGTACACATTTGTCTTTCTTTTGTCAGTTTATTCCAGATTTAATGGATTTCATTTCAATATTGATTATAATTGACTCTAACTTCAAGGTTGCATGCTTTCACAAATACTACTTATCTATGGCTATGAAGATAGATGTTACAGCCAAAAAGGCACATCTTTCTGTTGTGCTGAAGAATGACGTTTAATACTTCTTAAATCACATTAACTGGCAACATGGATTCCAGCAAATAACTTGCTCAGGTTTTTTCATCTATATAATTTTGCTCAAGTACCATTATTTCTCCAGTACACACATCATCACTTAATGTTATTATGCAGCACCTTTCCTCCTCCTGCCCCAAAACAGAACAAGAGACCATTATTTATCATCTTACAGACCACGGGTCAAAGAGCCTCACTTTTTTTGGAGGCACAGTACACCTCGTACAAAGGAATTCGTGTTTAAATCTAGCACATCAATATGACAGGGGTTTCTAATTTAGGAGGCTCTTACAGTCACGGTCAATAACAAATTGGGTGAGCTATTAGTACAATGTTACAGCAGAAAGGGCTGAGGCAATCCTTGGACATATCAATTTTTTCAACCATAATCATCCGGAAAGGTTGCATTGTGTGTTTATGTATTATCCACCCTCTACAAAACCACCTTTGAACGTGTATAGTCGAAACTGAAGAAGGATACTGATAAAATGTAAACAGCTCAAGGATAAACCACGGGATTGCAGGACTGAAAAGCATCCTTTCTAGGGAAAAAGCTCAAACGCAAGGCACTTGCTTCAGCAAGGAGAATACCTGTTCCCTCTAGAAAAAAAGGAGTTTTACCGCTAAAGCAGTCTTCATCCCTTGAAAATAACGCTCACGTTAAAGATGACACCCCAATTTTTAGCAGCAAGGACGATCAATTCTTTAATTTATCAGGGGTTATGGTGGATTATCATAATTTGGTGGGGTTTTAAAAAACGAATAACGGAGCACGGAGGGTTTCCTGGGAGGCTGGGTGCTACTTAAAGGCGATCAAACGGAGGGGCAGCATCCTGAAGCCAAACCACCCCAACGCTCCCGCGCCCCGCGGTTACCCACCACTTGGTACAGGGAGGTCACCAGGACGCCCAGGGTGGCGAACGCCATCCCCAGGACGCTGAACTTCACGTCGTAGTAGGAATTGAGGAAAACACCCAGCGTGATGGGGACCTGTGGAGGAGGACACAGCGGTCTTAGGCAGGGTCGTTGCCCTCAGCGCCGCCCCTCCCCGCTCCCCTCAGCCCCGCCGCCTCCTCACCAGGGTCAGTTTGATCCGCAGAGGGAAGGTCTTGCCGTAAGCCACGCTCTGGATGACCACGATGACCGGCGTGGTCATGGCCTTCGCCAGCTGGTAGGTACCGATGGTGTTGCTCTGCAGGGAGAGGTTGGTGAAGACGACGAAGCCGCAGAAGCTGAGGGCCAGCGGCAGCACCTGCGCGGGCTGGAGGCTCTTGGGGGAGAAGGCGC
>VZTA01020150.1:310267-328832 GCA_013398855.1 Mohoua ochrocephala
CCGGTGGCCCCGCCCGCCCCGGCCCCGCGCCCGCCCCGAACGGCTCCGCCCACCCGCCGCGGGCGGCAGCGAGGGACAGGGGGACAGCGTGTGGCTCTGTGTGTGTCTCTGTGTGCCGGGGTGTGTGCCCCCGCCTCCTGCCCAACAGCCCCCGATGGGCAGAAACGCGCCTCGGCGCCAAGGCACAAGTACACAAGTACCTCTCCACAACTCGACAGGGCATTTTTGTGAACACAAACACGAAATTGTCTGTACAGATGTACAGCACAAAGTACATTCGTTGTCGGGTGTCAAAAGACACGGACTTGGGCAAAAGTCCTTGCCTAACTGCACTACGTGTCCTTTGCACTCTGTCTTGTTAAGGGAGAGGCAGCTAAACGTGTGTTTACATATGTAAACTGGGGCAGAACAAGCTTTCAGTGTAAACTACAAAGTCTCAAACATGGGGGTTTCAAAGTATGATCATCTTTCCTCTGGTTCAGGATTTCATCAGCATTTTAGCAACTTCTTAACGTACAGGAGAACAGCACAAGGCCCTGAAGCAAGGCTGCGTTCTCTTCTGAAGGGCTGGAAGTAACCCCTCACTTTTGCTTTTTGGTTTTCGTTTCCTCCAGTGCGTCTGTTTCCTTCTCCCCTCCTTTCTCCATTCACCCTCCAGCAGTTTCACTGTCTCCCCACTGTCTTCATTCACATTTTACTGCCAAGTAATGTTTCCAGGCTCTGGGCAGTTCTTTTTGGCATGCAGCAAATAGATTAAGGATGTCCGTACAATCACCAAATTTATACAATGACATTTTAGATTAGAATGAACAAACATTTTCTCTTTTTCAAGCACTTTTTATTAGGAAAAAAAAATATGAAAAAGGTTGTATAACAAATAACATCTCTGAAGTTGGTCATACTTTTTCAAGTTTAAATTGAAATCTGAAGGTTGGGGATTTTTATCCCACACAAAGAGAATGCTTTGTCCAAGTAATGATTTTGTTGGGGTGTTTTGTTTGTTTTGTTAATAACCAGAATGTCCATGCTCAGAAGTTTTTGCAGGTATCTATATGAAAACTTATGATTGAATTTCATATCCCAAAGGATCAAGATCCTGGTCCAGAAGTATCAGAGAAGATTCCCTCAGCTTCTGCAGAAGCTTTCGGAGTTCTTCTTTTGAAAATACCTAAGAATAAATAATAAAAACCCAAACATAAGAAGGTTATATTTATTTGCAATGAATAGCACTGATATAAAAAAGTAAGTAGTGGTTAATTAAGTTACTATTTTTCTGTTTAATTATTTATTTCTATTTAAGATAGCGTGATCATCAGGCATTTCAGAAGGATGTTTAGTAAGGCACAAGAAGTTAGTAGCAGCGTCCAAAACCTGAAGGTAGGCTCGAGATAACCCCAAAATGAGACAGAGCTATTTTTCAGGCTTTTGGAGGCAAAGATAATTGCAAGTAAACCAAATGCTCTAAAACAAAACCTGCTTATACAGTGTTTGAAATGTAATGGAAGTAAAGAAATCAATTACAATTCTACAGCTAAACTTAGAATCGTAGAATCAGTTAGGCTGGTAAAGAGACCTTTAAGATCATGAAGTTAAAATTCAATAGCCCCCATCCAAAAACCAGTAACTGCAGTACTCAGAAGAACTGCTTGTCATAACACTGGTCATCATCCTCAATGTTTCAAAGTTAATTCTTTGATTCCTTAAGTCACAACACAAGGAAACCTTTTACTACTGCAGTGAATGGGAAGCGACAAAGAAACTGATGATGTTAAGGAACATATGGTATCTTCCTCTCTATATAGAAGCTTTTTCCACAGCCAACCCACAGAGCTTTTAACGTAAGCTAGGCTGCCTGCAGCCCTTCCTAACTCACCGTGTACAGCTTGTGGCGCTCCGAGGCGACCATGTCAGCGAGGCGCAGGCACTCCTGGTGCTGCCCCGTGCTGTGCAGCACGGTGTGCAGCAAAAAGCACATCATGGGCAGACACAGCTTGCGCAGCAGGATCATCTGGTGCGTTCGCTCGGGGTCGTCCTCGGCATCCTTACCAGAGAAAAATAACACATTCGTATTAAGAAAATCTACCTTTAACAGGCGACTCAGCATAGCCACGCAATTCGTACTGTCAGAGGCAGAAAGCTGGCCTAAGCAGCCTGGAGTGGACTGTCAGATATGGTAACTAAGGGGAGCAAGCTCTAAATGCTCACAGCAAGGCCAGAGCCAATTAAACAGGAACACATCAAACTAAATGTTATTAAGATACACCTGCATCCGATCTGTGCTTTGTGGTCTGCTTCGTGATATAAAAATTCAGTTTACCTCTCTAACGTCAACCATCCATCCTCCATCAACAAACAGCAACACATTGTACATTTTCTCCTTAACATCAGCTGTAAGAGCATCCAAGAGGCCTTTCCAAATGCCATAATCCATCTGGCAAAGAAACAAAAAATAAACTACTGCGGAACAGGATAATTTCCAAGGCTATTTTAAAACAGACTAAAACAGACAGCACAGCTCCAATTCAAATTAGAATCTTCAGCCAGTGGCTAAAACTTAAAAGCCTGCTGCTAACAGCTATTTCCATCTTTGCTTAATGCCCTGCCCAGAGAATCAGACAGGTTGTTCAGAAGCAAAGCCACTAGAGAAAGATAATTCTAAACAACTTATTCTGCCATGCTTAGAAAACAAATGTTCGTATTAACTGAATATATTTATACTGGCCAGACATGCAAAAAAAACTTCAGTCAAAACAAAACTGCAGCATCTTTTACAAAACAAAAGGCGATAATACAAGAATAAAGAGTTAATAGCAAAATGAAGTGCTCACATTTATTAATAACACTGATGACACATTATAATGAATATTTACTACTGCATTACAATATTTTCTGTAAAGCTGAGTCTTTAAAAAACCAGAATTTATTGTGCAGTGGCCTTATTATTCGACTGTCTCATACTCTCTCAACCTAAACATAATTTACAATAGAGTCCTTAAATAATATTAAATAGCTGTCTTCTACTCTGTTTCATTAAACTAGGCTGCGTCTAAAGCAAGAACATAAAAGTTTACCGTGAATAAGGTGGACTTCAACCTACCTCATACTTCTTTTCTTTATGTTCATGGGCCACTTTTTCAGTGAAACTTGCTTGCGGTAACAAAGAAGGCTTCTGTGGAGCCGAGTTCATGTGTTTAAACCATTCATTAAAGGTTTCGTGGGCTTCCTGGATTGCATTGGAAACAGTGTTTGGATATTTTTGATTCATCTAATAACCACCATGTCATTACACGCACAGCTTTAATGCATTAAAGAATCAGAAGTTAAATCAAATGGACGAAGCTAAAGTTTCACCACCAAGGCAAAGCCACCATTATTTCTAAACAATAACTTAGAATATTGCACATTTGAAACTCACCAAGTACGCACGAATACATAAATGTTCCCGGATAGCATTGTCATCTTCAGCTGGAAGCGGAGTATCCATTCCCTGTTCTTCCCACTGGTTATATATTTCTGCTATAGAGTCTTGGGGAATCTTCACAAACACATCTTTTGCAGCTTCATGTTTCTTGGATGCTATGAGAATGTGAACCGGGTATCAGAGCTTTGCAATTTCCATACCATATCTTCTTAAGCTGGCAAACCCATGCTTTTTAATAATAGACTAGATTCAAAGTTATATCAAATGTCGTGCCAAGAGATAAGGAGAACAAAACCAACATTTAAAAATAAGTCTACAATATTTGTGAAGCTTAGTACCCAGGAACTTCCTCATGATTGCATTGCTTTGCTTAAGTGCTTCTGCCCTCTGTGCAGGATCGAATACGAGCCAGTCAATTACGTCTATTTTCAGCTGATCCGCCTGTAAAAACCAACACAGAGATTCACCACCATTTCAAGCACACAGCTGATGTAACACACATTAAATATGGTCAGGGAAATACACAAGTTTGGAAAGCATTACAACATAGTAACAAGGACTGCTTTATTCAAAAGCTTAGAAAATCTCTGCCATCTGGAATAATAAAAAAATTAATTTCTAAGTGTTCCCAAGATATTCAGAGCATCATCTCTCAAAATTTTTTATGGATTATGATGCATTTTTCTCAAATTTTAATATGAATACACTGTACCAACATGTTTTATGGAGCTCCTGCTATTATTTTCAGGGGTGCCATCAGCCTACAAGCACAGTTTTCCAACTCTTGTGTTAGATAAACTACCTTTTTGTCTTAGGGAACTTAAACTTTGTACTGAACAGCAAAAACTGCCACAAATTTGCAAATAATCAGTTGCTTTCTAAACAGTACTTTGAATAGACGCTATTAACATTACCTTGCTGTCCCTAAAGCACTGAGTTGGATCCAACCAATCATCGATAGCAGTGACAAGGAAACTGTCAGCAAAAGCAGTGTCTGCTGCAGCTAGAAATGCCACTTCAGCATCTTAAAAGGTACATCTGAGATCTGAAGTATTAATCCTCATAAATTGTAGCGGCTACAACAACATCCTACTCCCAGCTACAACACAGGGTGCTGCAGTCATTTCATGGGCCTTATCGCCACTTAATGTTTGTATACAGGCATGGCTGCTGATAAGCAAACACCCAAAGAGCAAGGAGAAGTAGACACAGAGTTACAGATCTGTGCAATATCCTCACTTGGTCACATGAAAAGCACATTTCCCTCACAGGCTTTTTCAAGGCAACTTTAACTACTGTTGGAAGAAAAATATGGCTCATACATGGTCCAAGACCCCGTAGTTGATTGCAGACCGGAGTATCTGCTCTGCAATGCACTCACCTCTGTTGTGCCTGTGTCCAGCACGTGGTCATGGTGACTGAATTCCCCAGCATCCTTCTTGCGGATGTTTTCGACAACGGTTTTTGTTATGGTTGCAACGTCCAGACCTGGGTTAAAAGAGAACTGTGTAAGAACTATCATGAATTCAAACTTGACACAAATTGAATTTCAGACTCCAGTTGTTGATCTTATTCCTTACTACTGGTAATTCTTATCAGTCTGTTCATGCACACATTGTCAGAATAAATTATAAGCTTTTGTGCTATGCAATTTATTGCAGGTATTTTACAAGAATGAAATTTGATATAACAGATAATATCAAATATGAGAATAAGACAACAAGTTTTTCAGTCGGTGCTGAAGACAGCATATAGATATATCTGCTAAGATCCCTGATTCCTACAATTCTGACAGCAAGACTATGATTTGACAGGAATGTACCAGGAAAAGCTCAGAATAGTTCTTTTACAGATGCTTAAGCAGGATGTTTTATTTTTGAAACCTTAGCCCAGTTTAAAAGAAAATGATTGAAAAATGACTGAAGAGAAGTTAAGACACTGAAATCTGCAGAAAATCGATTTCTTTGTGTATTCTGAGTGGCACAGAGGCATTGTCAAGCAATGGACAGTGTGCTGCTTCATTGCAATCCCTTCTAGTTTCATGTACAGGCCTGGAAGGAAGTTTACAATTAATGCAAGCAACCCACCATAAAATTTAAGATACTCATAACCTTCCTAAATCCACAAACAGGTATGTATTTTTATAAGTAGGTATCTGAAATAATATGGTTGTGTCAAGCTTCAAAACATATATTTGAGACAGGCAGCTGGCATTTACTTCCTGGTGTGTTTGGACATAATCCAGAAGCAGTGATATTTAGTTTAATCAATTCCAGGTCAATGAAAACACACCTATATACCTACTTGAAGAAGTGATCAGCAAATTAATTTTATTTAACTGAAATACAGAGAGATATGGGAAAGAAAGAATATATTGTTCATAGCTAGGTTTTGGAGCAAAACCCACTGAAAGACAAAATAACCCAGGATATAAAATGGTAATTGGACTGTCAGGGTCTCTCACCTGCTTCTTTTGCTAGTTCAAGGCAGTGGTGGCGCTGGTCGCTCTCAGTGACATCTTCAAGGAATAAAGCGTACTGAGCGACAGCAAGCTCTGGGGGCAGGTGGCTGACATAAAATGCTATTAAATCTGTGTGCTTCTCGGACACCAACCGCTGCCCAGTGGGAAGCAAGCAGACAGAATGAGAAGCATAGATATAAGAAGCAAATATATAGAAGATATCCACTAATCTATAAATATATATATCATAGATATGGATACTATATTCCTTAGTCTAAACACCTAAGTGTGATTACATTTAAGTAAAAACATATACTAGGTAAATCCAAAAATGTATAACAAATTTCTGATTAATTTATTCTGATACAGGAAGATTCCACTCAGCTTCTAAACAAGGATCAATAAAACTGTCTCTTATTTAAGAACTGCTGACAGAGACGTTGCATATTAGGCAAGCTTCCATGTATCTCTTGAGAAGAGAGCATTAGCTGCATCATAGCTCTTTTCATCCTGAAACCTTAGGTCTCCTTTTCTTCCTCCTTTACATCTAAATCACATTAGAGAAAACAAACTCTATTTCTGAAAGCTTACCTGAATGTAGGTCTTTAGGACTTCAACAGAAACTTCCTCCTTATTGCAAACAAATATAAATTCAATTTAAAATCAGATAATGTGGAAAATAAAATAAAAGATACTTTACAGGCTATCACTATTAAAACAGACACGAGGTTATTTGCTTATTCCTGCTCCAGTAATGTACACAAACAGACTCAACTGGAAGAACTGTTTCTCTTGGAGCACGATTAAAAAAGCATGTCTTCTGATTCAAAGATTTAGTGTTCCAAGGATTTTCTTTTTCAGCAACTGGATAATATAGTCTTTGGTCTAACTGGAATGTTACTTTTTACATGATTTTTAAATCTTTCCATTTTACCATGTTTTTTAATTAATAAACAAAATGTCAGGCACATAGGTTACTACTGCAGTGTACTACATGCTCTGTTTTATTATAGAAAATGATAACGTAACAGGGTATAAATATCACCTGACTCATCTGTAATAGCCTATGCTAAACAACCAGTCCAGTCCGAGCACCTGAAACTGCTTTAGCCAAGACTCAAGTGTTTGTTGCTGACAGGAATTATCATTTTAGTTTTATATGTGTAAATTGAAGACCTTCATCTAAGCATATACCTATACGAACTCTATACAATCAACAAATAATAAACATCATAAAAGCTTGCACATCTGCCTCTTCCCCCTGAAGTCTACTGAGGGTTGATCGAGTAATCATACAAGAAATTCACCTACTCCAAAACTGTAAAGGCAGAATCAACAGTTACAATTCCCACAATGGAATTCATGTAGGAAATTGCACCTTTTTCGTCCCCTCTGTCAAACACATGCTAATGATAGTTCTACTGTACTTTAGCTTAAAGACCTACTCTATCAAATTTTGAGTCTGGCTAAAAATTAGTACATATACAAACACACACACACATGTTCCTCTTATTTAGCTAAATGTTAACTAACTTCAAAACAAATTTCCACAAGGGAATCAAGCAGTGATTGGAAGTATGAATAAACAATAACTCAGAGCTGTATTTAAAATCATCTAATGAAAACACGCATTTGTCTTTTGCCAAAAGAGATTACATTCAAAAACTTATTTGATACATAATGTCTTCTAAATTTTAAAATAGTAGAAAAGGAGAGCCCCAAATTACTTGTGATATCGTCAGAAATGAATGATTACAGCTATGTGACCCACCTGCATATTTAGCATAAATAAGCCAGGTAGGTAGTAGGCTATACTTAGTTTATACTTGGAGATAATAAGAAAGTTTCAGCTGGTTCTGATTGCCTCAAAGCGAAAGCATTTATAAGCTTACAGCAGCAATAGGTACAGTTCCAACAACTGTCTGTAAGAACAGGTTA
Source organism: Mohoua ochrocephala (assembly GCA_013398855.1). Taxonomy (NCBI): domain Eukaryota; kingdom Metazoa; phylum Chordata; class Aves; order Passeriformes; family Acanthizidae; genus Mohoua; species Mohoua ochrocephala. The sequence continues at coordinate 318,088 of VZTA01020150.1, forward strand.
TATTCAAAACATCTTGGCTACCATGAATAAACCTAACACTGAAGTTTGACTCAGGGCCTTCTCACCAAAGGGCTTCTGAGCAGAATCCACCATCCTCAGACCTCAATTTTTAAGCTCAGCTGGAAGGGAGGAGGATGCTCTTTTCTCCTTTAGGCCTCAAGATTAACAAACACTGTATTTAAGCATGCAGCTCCTCATCAGCCTGGTAGTAATTTACCATCACTCTATGTTGTCTATGTATTTGCACGCAAGCATTTCTACTTCAAAGACTGGCTACTGCTATGACAACAAATCAAGGACAAGCGAACTGACCTTAGTCTGCATACCCAAAGTGCGGAAAAACAGAATAAGATGTGTCAGGAAACGAAGGAGGTGTCCTGGGAGCACACTTCTGTCTTTGGAAAGCCACCTGCTGACTTCTTCCATCAAACCTATAACCACCAAGGAAATGTCTACATTAGCCATAACGTGGAGGAAAAAAAAAAAACAACCTAAGAAATATTTCAAAATTATGCACTTATTCAACAAATGTAATTTAGCCTCAGAAGTCCAACAAAACGGAACAGCAACAGTTTTGGAAAGATGTAGATGTTTGGCTTAAAAACGTACTGTATGTATTCTATCATTTCTCCAAAGAAGTTATAGCTATAGTCTGGCATGTATCCTGACACATTTACATGATTTCATCACTTCTTTGAAAACTACCTTGTAGGCCAAACTGTCCCTACAGTTCTTGATCAGAGCACAGCTTTAACTCAGTTTGCCTACTGTGTGCTTCTAAAAATCCATTCATACAGAAGTTTCTGGAAAGGTCACTCAAAATAATGTAGTCAATTGACAACAAAAAAAATCACTTAGAGAAATGCTTACCATCCACATCTCCCAGTATAATGAATTTCTGAATCACATGATAGTGTTCTTGATTCTCCTCTATAACCCTCTGGAGACAAAAAAAAGAAAATTCAAACTTTGAATAAATCTTCAAGCATAATGTATGAAGAAAAACTTATAAATAAAGCAAAGGTTCCTCAGGGGAAGAAAGCTATCCTATTTCAAAGGGTATTCTTCATAAAGAGCAAGAGAAAAGGCACTTGCTATCTCCATGTCAAATTACAAGAACATTGACAAACTGAAAGAACCGGAATATAGATCTGTGCAGTTAATACTTTCATGGAAGACATCCAAGACTAAGGGCTTTTTGCTCTAAGGAGGAGAATAAACAATGATGTTACAGATAAGATTTACAAAATCACAGAAGAAGCAACAATGTGTATAAATCCTTAAAGAAAAGGCCTGTGAAAGTTACTTCAGGAAGAAATTCCACAGTCTCCCCAGAGGAATTAATGCATTAATGCGTGAAATGCCATCCAAACACACCTGTAAATTTGCTTTATGCTGTAGATTGCACTATGTTGCAATGGCAAATGCAGCTGGGTGTATCTGTGGTTGATGGCATGTCTTTTTCTTAGCAATATGATAACTGCTATGTGTCCATTCCATCAAATAAGAGTTAAGTGTAGGTTCAATTTAATCACTGCAAAATTAACCTGTAAGTTATATATCCCCATCTTACATGAACTGAGTATTTTGGGTGCTAAAAGTAACAAAGAATCACAGTCTAAGCAAATATGCTTTTAAATTTTGAAAAGCCTGTTGTGAAATATGCACACAAACCTCCTATGAAGAAAATGGAATGTAATCGATTTTGAACATTTTATTGAAGTGTTACATGGTTGATTTACTCTTGCCTGCTTTGTATGCCTGACTACATTTGTGTCTGGGGTGATTTTATGATAATACTGTATTTCCCTATCGTCTGCTTTATGCCCAGAAATGGGTCCCACAGCTTTAAGCTGGGTCCAGGAGAGGCAGGGGGAGAAGCCGGGCAAGTTCTTCAGCGCAGTTTGTGTTCAAGGACTCACACATTCCCCATGTTCTCCACTGCAGAGCTGAGGGAGCACCTTCCTGCTTTTAGCCAGCCTGGTAGCTGAGGCAAAAAATTTTCCCATACCGGCATACTGAAATCCTGCAATAACAACTTCTTCCTCTTCTGGAACTGTTCAGCCTAGCTGTGATCCCAGAACCAGATCATTGGACCCGTGGACCAGCAGGGAGGCCGTGGGTACGCCACATCCCAGCCTCGGACCTCAGGAGGGGCCGAGCCAGCTACAGAGGGAACTCAAAATCCACCAGCTTTCTCTGCATCGAGGAGGTTTATTATTTTAACAGTTATTCATTTTTCCTGTGCCCTGCCGGCACTTTGTTTGTTAAATAAATAGTTTTTTTCACTTTCCTCCAAGAAATTCCTTTTGTATCGGTGGGGGAGGGAGTGTTGAAACCTATCTTCTAGAGGGGACAGTCATTCCAGAGCGTCTTCCTCCTAAATTTGTCTCAAACCGAGACAATTTATCAGTCATCTGTTTCTTTAGCACACCCAGCTAGTTTGGCAGATACAGGGCAACACAAAACCTGTATCGCTTTCACCGTTAAGAGGTAGCAGCACATAGAAAAATCTATTTGAATTGAGAAATCATACATCATAGAGGTAGAAAATATGAAACAAGTTAGTCATTGTGCATTTCTGAGCAGTTCATTAAATAGTGCAGTAAAAAGTAGAACCCAGTGAATAATTAAAAATGGTAAGCAGTGAGGAGAAACACTGCATTTACTACATACCCTTTTGTCTGTTGCCTGAAGTTCTTCAAAAACTTTTTCTGAAGTCCAGCTTCAAAGCAGGAAAGAAAAGACAAAAAACGTTACCTTGAATATTCCAGACAGATGATACAGGGTGCTTTGTAGAGTGTAGGAGCATGATTTTACTTGAAACTTACTTTGTTTCTAAATATTCTCTAGGGAGCTCTTCCATCTCCTCTGCAGTTACTACTGAGGTTCGTATTTCCTGCTCAACTAGTGTGTCCACCATGACCCTGAAATATGCCCAAACAGTATCTTCCCAGGTATCACAAACTGGAAGAAGCTACATATCAAAAAAAACAGAGCAAAAATTATCAAGAGATGGAGAAATATCAGAACCCAAACAGAGCAACTATAATTTAGGATGAAATTTTCAGGCACCAAAGCAGAGTAGTCACCACCTTAAGCAGCAGCCTTTTCCTTGACTGAAAATGCTATCATATATTTAATTAAGACATGTCAGTACTACAAATGGCGTGTCTACTAAAGCAGCAATGTTTGCTATTGTTCTGTTTACTAGATCTTTAAAAGTACAGTAAGCAGTAACTGCAATATTTCTGAGGATATCATTGTCACATATGAGAAAGGGGTGCACAGCTACCAAACACTGCCTAACTAGGGGGTTTGACATACCTGTTTGAGGTTTCCACTCAGGGCTGCATAGATTGCTCTTTCATATCTATTAAATTGCTCCTAAAATAAACAGTAAAAACACCCACACTTTTAATTACAAAGCATTTAAGTTTTCCAGTCACTTTACATTTCATTACAGATTAATTCATTGCAAAATGTTCCATCTAACAGATTCCAAGAAAAGCTGGAAAATCACAGGATACACAAGGAGCCAAAGTAAGAACAGCAAGTGACTTTTCCTTCACTAGCATCCCCTTGTAACTTATCTGAAAAATTTACATTGACCTGGAAAGAAAGCAATGTTTTCTCTTTCCCATTCAATTAAGTCAAGATGAAAGTCAGTGTCAGTGGTTTTACTTTCAAACAGAAAAAAAAGGCAGATATTTCCTGAAAAAGTGGTGCTGATTATGTAGATTTCTCACAATACATAAATATGATATTTCCGAAGTCCTCTTAGAAGCATTAATTGCAAATCCGCTAAGCAGCAAACACAGAGTGGGTATGTTTACTTCAAATCCCATTTCAGAGTTCAGAGAAGTTCAAATTTATGTATTAATATAAAGCAAACCAGCACTATCTTACCTCTTCAGCCATGCGCCAGCAACTTATTTTCCAAATGCACCTGTATGGATTGCCTTCAACAGGCTCCAGCTCTTTTCCTACATGCAAAGAATAATTTAAAATAAAAAAGAGAGGGGAAAGGAAAAAGAGAAAAAGTATTATTAAAAAAAGAGAATCCAGTAACAGGTAAAGCCTATTTTCTTTCCACTTTCCGTAACCCAATTTCAGTCCCTTTGGAACTCTTCCTAAAGCATTTTGATGCTTTTGACTGGACTGCAAGGGGGCTTTTCTGCTAGTTTGGTGCATCTATAAGTTACAGTAATTTAAAAACTTGGCTGCTATCTAGCTTTTAAAAAAATAATGCTTTAGACTGTAACATATCTACAGTGTCTACGTTTGGAAAAAAAACAAAGTTAAGGGGAAAAAAAAGAATTTTTATATCTCTTAATCAAAGCTTCTTAAAAATGTCAAGTGCTTCAGTGCTGCTATTTTGCATGCATCTGCATGGGCATTCAAACCTACATAACAGGTTAGGTAGGTAGACTCAAAAAAAAGCTATGACAGTGGTGTGGCATGAAGATAAAATCGACAGGCTTTCAGCATTTGAAAAGAAGGAAAGCATTAAGCCTTCTACACCCAGCTATAAACAACACTTAGACTCGTCCTTGCTAAATCCTGCCATGTACTGCACACAGAGAAAAGTGAGGTACTGTGTTATACATGGGGAACCGTGTGCAAGGAGCCAAGGAGAAAGGTAGTTTAACAATTTTCAAATATTTTAAAAGCATCTCTTTTCCCTGCATTTACATTTGCTGAGCTCTAGTCCTAGTACACCTTTCTGAAGCTGGATATACAGTCCAATTTGAGTTTGTAAGCAACAAAATGTGTGCTAGGTGGCATAAGTCAGATGTTAAGAAAATAAAGACCCAAGTATTATATAGAGGTGAAGAAGATCTGTACAGAACTTTGAGACATCTATTCCTAGTGATTATGTCTAACTAAAAAAGAAAGTGGCTTTAGCATGTTTAGATGGATTCGATGAACTCATACCTTCAACAAAATTAATTTCATGTTAGTTTTCACATGTTCAACAGACAGGGTAAAATATTTTAGATACCCAAAAAGGCTCATATGGTGAAAAGAAAGAGCTATTTCTCTTTGCCACAAACAGCTACTATGAGATCTTAGTATTTTTATATCTGTCTCAAATGCACTTTGGAGCAGATACCTCCATTTATGTTAGGATCATGATACAATTTCCAGCCTTCCAAAGTTGCAGCTCTCCAGGCCTGACCACATCGTTTGCACAAGCGCTGTGCCTGAAAAATAATGCATTTTCTCAGCAACACACTTCAAGGTAGGAAAACATCCAGCTTCTTCTTTAAAAATGTGAATATTATTAAAATAGTTAATTTATGTAGAGATTCTACTATGTGAAAAATAAGCACATCTTAAAACAACTGGATGATTTCAAAGTAAATGTCATCAAATTTTTTTCACTGGAATTTTTAGTTTTTCAGTCAGTATTTACAGCAACGTGAGAAATGTGCTACAGCCTCATCTCTGTTAGCTAAAGAGCTGTTATGCAACATTCTGATAAGTGTAGTGTAAAGTGTAGTCCTTTCACTTAGATGCTTAATCCACGTCTCCATGCAGTCATCTACTCTCCCAGCTCACTTTGCCTTCCCAACCCCAACTGAAGCTGCAAATTTGTACTCGTATTGTCCTGCAGCAATATGCTCATGCTCAGTTTCACATCCCATCAGAAAATGAATAGATGTGCACCATATTGGAACAGAATATGAGCGAGTAACCATATTCCTCAGTTAAGGTCTTCGGCATGAGAATGTCAATTCCCCTTTCCTCCCTGTTACTCAAATATCATCATATATACATGTTGGATAATCCACTGATAATTAGAGACACAATTAGGAAGCTCTTTAAAGCATCTGTGTGTTTGTCTGGCAGTATTTAGTATCAAACCACAACAGTGAAAAAATATTGCCAAACAATCCAAACCCCCAAAACTACATTTTTTCCATAAAATCTATTCTACACCCAAAATTACTTAACTAAAAGCAAGTTTCATTAAGATGCTAATTTGGCAGTCAATATTGACAACAAATTGAAAACTGAATCACTACAAGCCAAATTTAAAGAAGGAAATTTTAGTATAAAAAGAAGACATTTTAGTATACAGCTTTTCACTGGCTTTAACAGTAAGATATTTATGCTTACTTAATTAAAAGTTACACTACCTCATCTGTCATTCCTGCTCTGATGAGCGTGAAGAGATACTTCAACAACCTTGCATCGTCTTCTTGGTCCAAATCATCAAGTGGCAGTTTCTGTCGAATAGGAGCATCTGGATCCTGCAAGGAAAAAAGTCATCACTCATCTACACAATGCCTATATGTCTCTTCCATTAATGTTCAGTCCTGTTTTATAATTTGGAGTCACTTTTTCATGTTGGCACAACAATCTGTACAACCCATATAATATTGAGCATGATACTTCTCTGTTTTTCCTCTCATTTCTTTTATTCCACTTTTGTCACTGTTCCTATCAGAAGAAGTCAATGCAATTCATTTACTCCACTGCCTTGTTATTTGCCCCAAATTTCTCATCTTCCAGCTCCTCTCAGCCCTTCTGTCTATACGCCTACCAGACTGTTTCTCTCCTCCACCTTCTATCTGAGAAGGTTTTTCACAACAGCTGCACTTGCTTCTGTTTAATCCAAAGAGATTTTCTAAAGCCAATCAATACCTCAGATCACTCCCCAGTTGAATTAATCTTGTACGGGTGCTTTGCTGTCACTGAGGCAGTTCATCACCTTGTTCTAATGGACAGTCTTTTCTTTCCTTTACTTCTCTCCTATCAGCTTTTATTATAGAGCTCTCAAAGTATTGCATCAGGACTTGATTGTACTAGTTACTGCATAAAGACAGCCATTCCCTTATCTGCAAGGGCTCCCTAACAGTTCTATAAGCTTTTCTGGTTAGGAACATGAGTTTGTTTCGGACATAAAAAGTCATAACAAAGCCATTTACTTCACCAAATAGATCACAAGTACTTGTGGGGGGGGGNCTGAAAGAAAACACAAGTCCACAGTGATCCCAAAAAGAATTTTTGAGGTGTTCTGCCTTATAATTTCTGTACCAATTTTTAAGTACTACAACTACTTTTAGATAGCATAACTAAGATTTGGTGGGAATCTGTGAAGATAGCATATATACTCTCTCTAGCCCATTTTGAAGCCAAGCCTTATTTTTATATAATACTTACCAACTCTGTTACCAGAGGACGAGAACTTCCCATGTATGTACTTGACTGTCGCTGCTTCAGGGTGTGCAGTGTGTTATCCCTGAAAGCAGTGAAATGTTTTACAGAAAAATGGCTTTTTTAGCAAGCATCTTTTAATAAGACAAATATTGAAAGATATATTTTGTTACAGGGAATATGTTTACAGAACAGACACTTGGTTTGGTTGATATACCAACGGACTCTGCTAGTATTGTGAAAATGCAACATTTCACAACAAGTGCAACAGCAGAATTAATGCACATGTATTTGATTTTTTCCAAAAGCATCCGTTATTTCAATCATTCATGTATTCAACTATGAACTGATTTCTGCATAAGCAAATTTTCCCATTAGCATTCACTATGAAGTCAGTCTAGGACAGAAATTTAACTTACGATAAACACATAATTCCAAAAGCCATTAAAGGCAGGTTTATTCTAGGCATCAAGCATGAAAGGTAGTCTTTGGTCCTTTCTGCCATAAAACCTATCAGTGATAATAAAGCTGACAATAACGGCTTCTGGAGAAGGGTCAACGACACAAAGTGATAAGAACTTAAACAGGCAAAAATTAAAGCCAGACAAAGATTCAATTAAGTCGGTTTGATGGTTTTTCCTTTCATCCTTGCTTCCCAAAGGCACTAACTGACTTCTGATATTTACTTCAGTGGATGGGTAAGAAATCTCAATTTTTACATGTATGAATTTAAAGAAAATAAGTGAATGAAGTGAACAACTTTAAAAAACCACTTCTTTTCAAGAGTGATTCTGTGACTATGAATCTTACACTTTATGGGAAAATGTATTTAATCAAAGAAAGTCTGAACTCACCAATATACTGTTTTTGCATAAAACTCAATATTATCGGAGAAGTCCCCAATTTCATCCTTAGCAATGCTCTCTAGCCAATCTACCACCAGCTGGAATAAAATTAAATTGCGTTTTTAAAACAAACATGTAACAAATAATACTTTTACTGCCTTCCTCTTATCTCTGGATCCACTCCTTATCTACGTGGCAACCAAAAGGCTGACAGATCCAGAAGACTATTCCACTTGCATTTTAAGTATCCAATATGAATGCGGTTGGCACTTGATCTCTATTTCTCACTGGATACTGCAGTTTACTACAATGCTACTTAACAGCTTATCAATCACCATCAACAGTAACAGATGCTGCAAATGGGAACAGCTCTCAGCCTTTCATCCTTTCCAAAATAGCCTGAAAAACCTTTCTGATCTTTGGCAACTAAAGAGCGTCATTTTTATGCACACGATCAATACACACTTGAGTGAATATTAAAAAAAAAGTAATAGAAACAACCCCAAAAAGTGTAGAGAGCATTACTGTTATGAACATTTAATCTATTTTCATTCTCATATTAAAAACTTGCCATCATACCTGACTTTGTCGAACGAGTGAATCTTTCTGAAACAAGTTGTCTACAGTCGTTTTTTCACTAGCAGTTAAAACCTATTTAAGAAAAAGTTGATTATTACTTCATGGAAAAGAAAACGACCACAAACCCAGAAATACCAAACCAAACACATACTAATTCAGAAACTTGCTACAAGTTTGCTATGCTATCTCTCCCTTCTCTATTTTTTAAAAATAAATGCCTTATACATTGTTTTATTTGATCTTTTACATCCAGTTACACTAAAACCTGTAAAAATTAGACTTAGAATATAATCACAAATATATGACCACAGAAAGATTCTACACTGTAGATTCATTGATTCCTTGACTGCCCGCATATTATCCTAAACCCATTTGTTAAATTAAAAAGATGACTTTTTTCAAGGTCATACACACATTTAACATTGAAAAGTGTGAGAAACAAACAAAATACCAACCCCAGAGCCCTGATCCTTCTATCTGATCTCCTGCATTAATTTATCTTTCATTAGACTTGCAATAAAAAGAGAACAGAAGATGCGTTTTCCTAAAAAACACAGGTAGGAGGAAACTGGGTATTTTTGGCCCAACAGTGTTTAACACTGACAACTCAGCAGCGGGAATCCTAGAGGAAGCTATTATAGGACTGAGAAGAAAGATCTGAGATCATAAATTTTACAAAGGCAGAGTCACATCACTTATTGTTTTGTCTTCCTAAGCATATTCTGGCAGCAAAGGCTGGAAGCACACTATTGACATAGACAAGATGACTACAGCTGTAACAGGAATGCTAAAAAATTTGGACTTCTCTTGAGATAAACTGGAATCAGGATTGCAAAGGCTAGACAGCTTGAGACCACATGTTCTTCTTTTAGGCAAAGCAAAATTACCTCTGACCTACGGAAACATCACAGCTATTGATGCAGTTTTTAAAAATAAACAAAGTTATTTCTAGTGAATTTAGGGTTGTCTTGTGCAGAGCCAGGAGGAGGACTCAACGATCCTTGTGCATCCTTTCCAACTCAGGATATTTAAGGAAATGAAACAAAGAATAGTTTACAATCATTTTTACACCAGCATTCTCTCTTTAGAACTGAATATTTAGATTTACTCTTCACAATAGATGAAATAATTTAATAACTGTCCTGATAAAAATCAGTCTCATTTTTCACTTTGGAATTTTGAGTGGCTGCCACTTTGAGACTGCAAAAGTAAAATACAAGCATTTAGCCTATATTTTGCTTATTTAGCTTCTTATATCACTTAAAAAAAAACCTCAAAAGAGTTCATGCTTACTGTGATATCAAATGCAGTTTCATCTTCCAGTGCAGACTGTATTCTGTCTCTAGAAATAAAAGTGCAAAACATTAAAGATTAAAACAAAGCTGAGAAAATTTAGCAAAATGCCTAAGTAAAAATGCTTAAAAAAACTTTACAAAAATGTTCTTAAAAAATATTAGAAGTTGCAAAGGTAATAAGAATAGTCCTAGTTACAACTTTCATTTTTGTAAATAGATAATGAATAGACATCTGTTATCAGAACCCAGTTCTATAAACATCTTATTAATAGGTACTTAATTTCTTAACTTCCTATTTATAAACTCATTAAAAATATATCCAAGAAAGTCATCTCGGTACAAAAATGTAGTAGTGTGCTTTTCAAAGGAATTACCTATAAAGTGAGGACAGCAGTCTCCAAGTTACCATCTCCTGCTTGAGAAGCCACAAGACACTGGCAGTTTTGGAAAACTTCTGCTGTCCGGGAGTTGCCCGATAAACTATTTTCCCTAATATATTCACCTGAGGGAAATAAATTTATAGAGAGTTAATATTGCCCATAATTTATACAGAATTAATATGCCCAGTGTATTTTTTTTTCTAAGCCATTACAGCAATCTTTTCATTATTCTGAATGTTTCCAACAAATGGGTTTGATTATCATCTCTTCAAATAGGTAGGCAATACTCCACATCATAAATCTCCTGAATTAGTAATAAAAATAACATTAACATAGGCTAGAGGATATAAACAAACGGACTGGCCTTGTTTTGCAACACGTTGTACAAATCCAGGATAAAAACAGCTTACACTGAACAATTAAAAAGCACCAAAAGACTGGTAGGGAGACAAGGCAACCATTGTGGGGAAGCCCCTTCC
>VZTA01020150.1:335958-373339 GCA_013398855.1 Mohoua ochrocephala
CACGCCCGCCCCGGGCCGCGGGGAGGCCGCGCTGGGGCCCGGCAGGCCCGCGGGGAACGAGCGGGAACAGCGGGGCCGGCCCAAGGCTGGTCTCCTCTGTCAGTGCCCCGGACCCCGCGATGAGGGTCAGAGCTTAAAAAAAAACCCCGTACTTTAAAAGTGTCAGGTGCGATTGGGGTTATCCCGCCTCACAGAGAAGGGCTAATCAGACGCGCGAAGTGCTTCATAGATTCAGCTGGAGCAGCCTCCTGCCGGCCTTTGCAATGAGGGGTCCGTTTTCGCCGGGTTACGAACGCGCGTCTGTTCCTTCCGCGTTTCTCGCAGTGTAACTCAGACTACTGGCACCAACGGTAAAGGGTGAAGTAAGCACCCTGCAGGATCACTCAGTCCCTACAAGGCTGGACAAACTTAACGGAATTATGAAATTACCTCTCCCTTTCCTTCCCCAAATGAATTTAGCCTACTTTTTAACTATAGAAAAACATTGTTACTACTTTACAAGTACAAACGACTGCGCAACTGACCGCGGTTCGTTTAGTTGTGCTCTAGGAGAAGGAAAACTGTCGAAACTGAATCTTTTCATGTAGACCGGCAAGTTCTGAAAAAACACTTGCAAGTACTCGGGTATTTTTAGGGCTACAGCTACAATAGGGTACTTCAAGCAAATTAGAGGTTCACATTCCTCAGAAGGATACACCTGACAGCAGCTGCAAAAGGCAGCAGAAGTGCAAGACGTGGTCTGAAGGCTTCCGGCTTGCTTAAGATACTGATCAAATGCCACGGTTCCCAAGCACAGGGTCTCACTGAAGCTGCCAGAGAGCCCAACTTCAGAAGGCTCCACAAGAAGAAAGCTAAGAAGACTGCGTTTGCAGAAACACAAGCAAGCAGGGGACCTATAGAGAGTAGATTAGTCACTTAGGAAATGTAATTTTGGATTTAAATGAAAAAAAAAGTTGTCTTTCTATCTTGTAGACTATCAAGAAAGCACAAGCAAAGGCAACAACCTTCTTGATGACAGAAAACTAAGAGTGTTAAAGGAATTATTACATCCTAGTTTAGTGCTACATATTTAAAAGAATTTACCTCTCAACAGATCCTTCTGAAACAGTGTAGCATTATCGTCTCTAGTGCAGTGGGAAATTCAGAGTAATGCACGAATTAGTATGTTGTTCAATCGTTTGCTAACAGCTCACACCCTCAGGCTAGCCCTGCCTCAGGGCAGAGAGTAAATAAGTGAGAAATGTAATGATGACAGAGAAGATGCTTCCTTTGTGCGCTGTCTCAAATTCATTCAAAGCAACGACAGATGAGAACAAAGCAAAGGAAATAAGTCTGAGGAGAAATCAGGAGGGCAGGATGCATGCTTCTGAAAAAACCCAAACCCAACAAACCTGTAAAAGTATATGAAAGATTGGGGCTTTTGAGAGAACTTGGCTTAGTATGTACAGCCTCTCTTAAGTGCCGATTGGGGAAGCACCTTAGAGGCTCCAGTAAGAGGGCAAGGCAGGGGGAACTGGGTAAAAACCTGGAAGTGCGTTTCAGTACTTTTTGACTGGCATCCCACTTCATATTTATCTACCAAGAAGGAAACAGGGGGGGAAAATGAGGGAAAAATAACTGAAAAACCTCATGAAAGCATCTTATGCTTCCAAGAATCAGAAGGGAATGTAATTTTTTTTTCAGTCAGTAATATAAAGGACTCTAAATTCAAATTTACTATTGAAATTTCTAAATCCATCTTAAGTTTCACAAATTTGCATCAGGTACACTGATCTTAACTCCAGTTGTTACCAGAATATCAGGGGAGGTAGCAATGCTCCTTTACTTAGAGGCAGGACACCCAAAGACGACCCTGCAGCCAGCACAACTAACAGAGAAACCTGGCATGTTTATTGCCAATGCCTACGGTTCCCCTGCTCCCTACCACCTTTCTGCACAGTTAACAGAGCCTACAGGATGTACTAGGTTAATTTTAATCCAGTATATCCTGAACTTGAAACAAGTAAACTAACTCAAAACTCCAATTACCCTTTACAAAATACATTTTAAGACAGCCCATGAATTGAATAAATTTCCTTAATGCCCTGCTAAGCTGCATACATGTCCTCTGTGTATACAAAATTGTTATTTTTAATTCAGAATTACCAAAAGCAAGAGCTCAACAAAGTTCACATGCAATGTGTGACAGCAGCACAGCTGCATCCAGTACGAAGAAAACTGGAAACTACACTATACCTTGCCTTTTGTAAGAGAAGCAAAAAAGTTCATGTTTTAGCATCTTTTCTTAGCTGAAACACATTCCAGGAAGTGTGTAAATTTTTAGTTTTTTACTTAAATGCATGGAAACTTTTAAAAACCAATCTCAAGAATTTAAGTAAAGTGTTCATGTGATTGCTTAGTATTTAAATACATATTGACTCTCAAAATGTTTGCTCAGGTTCTTACCGAAACAAATTGATTCTCATGCTATTTCTATTGAGGCAGCTCAGCTAAAACCAGTTTCTTTATCAAACAGGAAGAAGAAAGAGACAAATTTGTAACTCATTTTATTTGTGTCTGAAAATCATGACAGTACTGCCAAGGGTCTTTGTTGCTATTGGGTGCATTACAAGCAGTAAACCCAGCTGATGAGAGCTGGGATTTCACATGTAGAGATTTTTTGTACTTCGTATGGGAGTGAAGCTACTGAGTCCTCCCTACTAGATTTGGAAGGTTAAAATGCCACATAGTATGAAAAGGTAAAGTATACTGACAAAAGAAGGAACTGTAACGTCCACTATGAGTTCACTCGGTATTCAAGATTGCAGAAATGCCCCATGCCTCCAAGTTTATGGTAAACAAAACATTACATGAATTAATTAGAAATGACAATGATTCTCAAATGAAGTTCACCCCAGTCACAACTTCAAAGAAAAAGAATCCTGGTGGTAGTAAACTTTCTTAAAACAATGAAGCTGTAGAGCTTGTTGTTTGGCAGAACTAGGATCTCTTGAGACTGAAGTGAGTACGATGGAATTACAAAGACATTCTTTTATCCATTCACAAATCTCTTCCTAAAGAACAACTCTTTGAAAACAGGAAGCCGCTCTCTGCTTGATGATTCAAACTTGTGAAAATAAATGGCTTTGGAGGTTATTTAAAACAAACAAACAAACAAACAACCCCCCAAAAAACCCCAAACACAGAAAACACAGCAAAATCCACATTTATATGTTGTCTGAAGCCCAGATATTGAAACACCGTGAACAAAATCAAGACCATGAAATGACTTTGCTTATAGTTTGAGACTCAGAATGTAAAGTTTTCCACAAATATAGTTATCATTCTGAGTTTACTTTATAAAATGGAAAAGGTAGATGAGGTTTTAGAAATCTTCAAGTCGTTCATAAGTCTTTGAAAGAAAAGCATAACGTGCTTGAGATCCAGAAATAAAATTTAATAACTAATTTAATGACTCTGGTACTCTAATGCTACCTAAGAGAACAACTTACAACTGCATTTTGTTATATATTTAATCAACTTTTTATTTGTCTTTATTCTCGTCCCCACACACAGGCAAAATAAAAGCAATAAATTGAAATATAGCTAATGCTGTTGGGACAGCAGTTTAAAATTGAACAAAAAGCTTTCTGTCTACGCTTGGCTGCATCATCAGATTACAATTTTAAAAGTGCTACTTAGCTGTACATAGACTATTTTTGACCATTCACATCTAGTGTAACTTTCTAGTGTTGATATGTCTAAACTGAAGTCTATCTAGAACTAGTACAGTATTGTGGCCAAATTTCTCCCCAGCTAAGCTATTTTCAAAACTGGCAAATATTAGAAAAAACTTGGGGAAAAAAAACTCGTGAAGTTTGATTAATCCAGTTAGTTTACAGCATTTTAAAAGAAGAAAAATTCTCATCTTTACTGTTCACCCATAAGAAACCTGCAATTCTACTTATAACAGTTTAATCCCAATTTCAAACTCCTGCCACCTTTCATTTCTAGCATCACAGAATCAGTACATCTTGTGAAAGAAATGTAATATCTAACTCCATGATACTTTTCCAGGACTTAAGTCTCTTATGCAGGAGAGCAGCAGTAGTTTGAGCTTACACTTAGTTCATTTGGACATCTGAAAACATCTCGCAATGTCTCAAAATAGTCTTCTAAGTTAGGCAAGTAACATTCATTTCACAGAATAATTTGAGAATGAAAAAGAGCACTAGGATAAGGTAAGGTATAAGAGAAATTTATACTGCAAGGAGAGAGTCCTAATAGGAAGAGTGCAATTCCATTAAATAATACTTCTGTATTTCAGGACATAAATACTACTTTTTCCATAGAAGGCTCAGACTTTAAATACTGACATATACCAGTCTCAGATTAGAGAGGAAATACAGCAGCGTGCACTGCAAGCATAAGCTAACTTTACAAGCAGTAATACATGTGTATTAACACCAAATTTGCAAAAATGTCTGCATTACTTCTCAAAATGTGAGTTATGCACGTTTTCATCCAAAGCTTTAGGAGAAGTGTTCCGTTTCTGTACAAGTAGTTCAAGCGTGAACTTCTTAAGCATTGGTACATAACGAAATTGTCTTGAAGATACGTAAAAGTTTGTTCAAAAATCTCAGCAGACAGGATTCTTTTCTAGAATTGGTAACTGCTTACATAGTTCCAGTTCCCACGGGGAACTGGATGTTCACTTCCTCAGTGGGAACAGATTTTTACGCCACGAGTATTTAGACACGAAAAGAATTCTTATGTGTTTTTCTTTACACTTCATCATTTCATTAGCAACATTTTGTCAAGTATCTTCCCTTTAAAACTGGGACACTGTTCCCTTGAAGCTTGCCTAAATTTTCAAGAATACCGGGGTTTAGGAGTTACCTGGGTTACAATGTGCTGGCTTTACAAATCTGACATAAGTTCTAAAAATGGGGGAGGGAGGAACATATTTCCCTTCTTTAGCACAATCTTCAGAGGTTACAGCCTAGAGATTCTGAAAATTTTACTTCCTCAGGGTTTTATCCAACTGAATACCTCTAACGCTGAGGAACAGAACAGCCAAGAATGCTTCAGTACAGAGCTTTTCAGGACAAAGCCTGGCATTCCCTGTCAATAGTACTCTTTGACTGGACACCGCAACCAGACCAAGGCCCCTTCTCTGATGTTCTCAAAGAATTTCCTCTCACTCTCACCCAATGCCATCTGTACAGCTGCCTGGAAAAGAAGCATATTAAAAAGACCAATAAAAGGACAATCGGGACATAAAAGTGTTACAAGACCTGAATAAGCAGAGGTTGGAAATGAAGGGAAGAAGAATTCTGATTAGCTCACCAAAGAAGGTAGGTACCTAGTGAAAAAAGAACTAGGGCATCTAGTGCTCCAGTCTCCTCTGCTCTGGGGACCAAGCAGGATGGGGATCATCACATCTTACAGTTTCTAATGATAAATGAAAAGGAATTTCAGTCTTAAATCTGGCTCTGCACAGTAGAAGTGTATTACCTCCATGAAACAATGGTGATGACTGATGGAACTACCAACAGGAAGGATCAGCCAGGCTCCTTAATTCACTTCGGGCAACATAAACTACCTCAAAGCTTACCAGTATTAGCTAACCTAACCTCACTGAATGTGCAGGAATGAATTAGAACAAGCTCTCTGATAATTCTGTGCCAGAGAAACAGGAGATACGGAGTATTTGGGTATGACACTAATTTTCAGCAGCACAGCCAAGATCAGGAAATCATGTACAGTCCATGCATTCCACTTCTCAGTCCAACACTATTAACAGGTATTTCAAGTCTGCAAAATTCTACACTCAATACTGCAAGAATGCTCTTCTGCAGATTTCCTTAAAACCAAACAAATAAGGTTTGGTTCATGCAGAAAAATCATATTGTCTCCCAAGATATTTTTTTTTTTGCTAGACTAAGTAAATTTTAACAATTAATTCTCCCTGCAAAGAAGGAAAATAGCAGGCAACATATTTTCAAATTTCCAAAACAGCCACTGATAACCTTTGAAGACAGGTATTTTTCTGTTAGACTTTTCCTTTTGTTAGATCTTGCAATATTCCAAGTCCAGAAATAAGTGGAATTTCATTCAGTCAGAAATTCATTCACACTAACACATGGCATACTATTAGAAAAAATATCTATGGCATGTATTTGACAGAAAACAAAGTCATAAGGGTTCCTCTTCATCCTAAGATGTATGAATCTGCACTGTGCAAGAGATTTAAAAATCAATATTTACTAGCACTACTAAAACACAAAACATTCAAGTAGTATAACTGTAATGCAAGCCCTTGCATGGCAATCCAAATTTATTGAACTACTGATGCTAAGTCATACAAAATTGCACCACTTTAATTAAGGCTTTTAGTTTACATTTGGCCACCTCAAAGCAGTTGTAACATTAGGTTGGTCAATTTAAATACTGTGGCTCCCTGTTGGATATACACACAATCTTTACACCCAAACGTTAATGCATACAAAGCAACAAGGCATTGTTAAATAAATCAGCAAAAGTTAATTACTGCAACTTAGGCCCTGTGACCAATTACACATGATTAAAATTACTTCCCACATTCACATCCACAGTACTCTTCCACCATTTAACATCTCAACCAAAACGTTACACATGTAAAACAATCACTAACAGGCAAAAGTACTAAACCTGTATATTTGGTATTGCAAATACACTTATGCATGAGCAAGCAAGGGAATTCACAGTGAGAATCTACAGCTGCAGAAGCCCGAAAATGATTTACAAAAAATTGTTAAATCATTAAAAAATTGTTTTAAAATATACACTTCTTGTTGTAGACCCCCACTGTACACACAACTATAAACATTGTTCCCTATGTAAACAAGGAAAAGGAAACATACAATAAAAGGTTGAAAAGTCTGGACATTTCCTTCCCAACAGATATTAAAGGCCATGTCTTTAGTCAGACGTTATACTGAAAGGACTCTTAAAGACTAGGTCACTGTCTCCACAGGTTTTTCCTAAAATTAAAAAACTATATAGCCGTTGTGTTAATCAAAGCGCTTTTGTACAATACGATGATGATGATCCTGTATTTCTTTAAAAAAGTTACAATAAGCTACAAATACCGATGAAGCAAAGTTATCTGGAGTAGTCTATATAGGAGCTCTTTGGACTTTCTTTTATTATGCTAAAATAGTGGTGCTTTTAGGATTTACATTATTGTACTCTCCAATAGAAAGTGGGGATTGTTGAAGTATACAGTACACAGTTTTCATACATGTACAACATTGGTGGATGAACAATGTCTCTTATCAGTAATACTGGATGTAGGCTCTGGTTTTACCAGTTGCATACACAGAATATTTAGAAGTAAAAATCTCTCATGACACTGGAAAGTGATAGAATGTGCAAACTGATGTAGCTTTCATCCATTTCTTAAAGGGTACCACCACAGGAAAGTCCATTTAAGATGTTGGTAGGTTTAATAAAGTTGGAATGCTGGCACTGTTGAATTGGGCAACAGTTCTTCAGACCTGTAACAACAAAACGAGGGGTTAGTATTAGTAGCAACTATTTGTCCTTGCTCTTTAACTTAAAACAGCTACAGCAGGAACTAGCCAAGTTCTTGAAAAACAGAAAACCACCTTAACACTTCTCTAATAATACACTTTCTACCATATATATACAAATAACAGACTATCTCAATTACTACCGTAACTGGATTAGGATACATAGAGGAATCCAGGCTGCACTGTGGAAGCAGTATTTGATTGGTGGGACTAGTTTTGCTTACAGCATGACAGTTCCCATGGCTTTAAAAAACAAACACAATTGAAGGATCAAAGCTCCTGAATCAAAAGTCCTGTTAAGGAAATGGAGCAACCATTTCTGCCACCCTCAGCCAATGCTTTTGGAACCATCTCAGTTTTACTTTTAACTGATCTAAGTTGTTCAAATTGAGGAAGTTTGAATATACTAAAAAACCAGTTACATATGGTGCTACCTGATTATTAAAAAAAGCTTGCAATTTCTGACAGTGAGATGTCCTACTAGGATCCTTCAGTACATCAAATAGGTCTACTGGATGACAAAATAATGGATCATAGTACTGAAGTAACTGCACCACCGTACGTTCAATAAAACTGAAGGAAAGGGAGGTAACAGGCAAATTTGATGATGTCAGGTCAATCACGACAGACCTCTGCCCGTACTAAGGCTTGGAGATGGAAAGAGGGAAACAACCTACTCAGAAATCAAAAAAAAATATTTTTTTTGCAGAAAAATATCTGTGCCTCCTGACTAACTTCTGGAAAGGCTTGCTTTAAGAGCAGGCTGAAGCTTGCTTGATCCTTCAGCAGCATTCTTTGAGCACAGATTAAGTCATGTAGAAATTTAGCCAACTGCAAACAAGTAAGAAATTGATCTAGTAACCAATAGTTCCAGGTCAAATATTTGGAGTGTTACAATGATGACTTCACCTTTCTCATCCAAATATACTAATTACAATTCAATCCAAAATATCCACACAGTCTCAAGAAAGGAAGCTAAATTCCCATGACATCACACAAGCATATGCAGGAGTTCAAAGCAGAGACACCAGCATGCAAACTACAATACTGTACTGTGTGCATTCCAGATAACTGAGCTCTTGCAGTGTATTCTATCAGGCTTTAAAAGAGAAAACTGTGTTTCCAAAAGCTTTGAAGTATCAGAGGAAACACTGTTAACTTGAGCTCTACCAACACCTTAAAACTTGAAAAAAACCCCCAGACTAGTGTGAACAGTGTATCTTGCACGTATTTGTAGTTCTGACTTTGAAATGGCAAAATAAAGACCAGAAACATTTCTATGATAATGTAAATCAATAATTTTCAATGCTGTTCTGCATCAACAGCTACCACAGCTGTTTAGGGGTTTTTTAGTTGTTGTTTTGTTTGTTTTTAATAGCCATAATGCACAGAAAAATTTAAAATGTTCACCTGGCTCAGAGCTACAGTACAGCTATGCATTAAAGTAGCTGACATGATGACTTTTTACGTGCTTTTCCAGGCACCGGAGTTTTTCTGTTAATTTGTCGCACAAGGTCATAAAAGATCTGAAAAGATAAAAATCAGTTGATTATGGATATTAGGAGGCTTCTCTTATAACCTTAAGCCTTGAATCTTCACACATAATGCACTCACATACTCAAGAACCCCTGAAAATATTTAGTTACCACAAAGCTATAAAGTTAAATGCATACTTAGTCAATAACTGAGGGGTTTTTCTTGCTTAAGATAATTGTCTGCCAAGGGTTCTACACTTTCAATGAAGCAAACTGGAAAGGTATCTATAAACCCACAGCTATTTAATCTCTGGGTCAAACGCATCTGAACTCACATGAAAAATGCCACAGTGATCAACTACTCTATGGTATTACTTTGCAGTTTAGCACTGAGGTCAAGAAACAGGTCACGGCTTTCTTCTAACTCAAATCACTCTTAGGATATTCTTTTAAAGAAAGTTCTAGTAAGTTTCAACTACACATTTTTCATGGTAACTCACATACACTACATATTCTGTAATAGTCTGTTGTATTTGAATGAGATCATGCTTTTCCAGATACTTTAAAAATACCGAAGTATAAAGAACTAATTCCACCTCTCTAGACCTACAGCATGACAGAAGCATAAAATTTCCTAGAAAAGTAACTCATTTATGGGACTCTCACACTTTAAGTCTCCTGGAATTCTAATGAGAACATGATTTTTTTGAAAGGCTAATTTAAAACAAATCAACATACAACAATTCAACAGCATCTGTTTCATTCATAATTGACATTGCTCCAATTACTTCTGCATCTCCTAAACTAAGGAAACCCTCATACCAGAGCCATCCTGGCAGTTCCCTAAGCACTGGCTGCAAAGCAGCAAATGTTCAAACAAGAGCTTATAGCATTTGCTGGAAGTTCTAGTTTATTGAACATATGACTTTTATACAGTTATGGTGATTAATTTGAATTTAAAAAAAAAAAAAGTCTATGGCTTTCAGAAATTCCCAACTAATTAAACACACATTACTTATTTTAAAAATCAGCTGTGCTAAAACCACCATACTGTTTTCATTACTCGCAAGTCTTGCACAGAGGCCCTTTCAACTTGACTGATGCTGCCAACAATGTTTTCCAGATGACCTAATGAACTGTAGGATTTATCATAAAATTCAAGCTGTTCCAGAAATGTAAATACTAACACAGCTTCTTTTTCTAAAATGTTTGTATCCCTCTCTTTATGCTGGCACCCCCCCACTGGATAAAAAGGCATGCATTATGGCAAGTCCCCAAAATGCATGCATTTGATCAATTGTCTAGCTCCTGTTAAATAAACAAGTAGATATATAGTAGAGAGGCTTTTGCATCCCTTTTACTTTATAGAGCGGCTAATTTTAACAAAACTTATAACAGTTTTTTAACTTACCATCTCAAATAGCGTTAACACCAAGTAACTTAAATCAATTAGTTTTAATGACTTAACTTTCTTAAAGGTCTTTGAAAAAATAAGTCTAGCAGTATAATCTCAATTGATATTGTATCAACTAGGGAATGGACCATGAGAGAAATATTTATCCCAAATTCATATGAAGATAATTTGAAAATTACACTAATTACAATAAAATCAATATAACTTGAAAAAATCCCACATCAAAGCTAAATACATCCCTTAACATAACCATCTCATAACAGCAGGGTACAGTTTTGCCCATTATAGCGAATATTACTCATGATTTTGTTAGTTTTTTCCTTGGCAAACAGTAAATGTTTGGTTATCAGAACAGTGTCCCATTCTTCTCCCCCGACACCTCTCCCCGCCACAGGTAAGATGCCATACCTCGTTAACATTTATCTTTGATTTTGCAGAAGACTCTAAGAATGCACAGTTATTCCATTGCCTTGCTAGGTTCTGACCTTGTTCCTTTCCCACAACTCTTTCATCTTCCAAGTCACACTTATTGCCAACCAGAATCATAGGCACCTAAAAAACAATTCAATGCCAGCAAAGAAACAATTAAAATTTTAGAATGGCACAATGTAAATGCACACCTAAAAGCCATCTGAATCCTTAGAGCATCCTGATTTTCAGAACAATCAAGCTCTGGTATAACTGAAATTTAAGTTTACAGCTGTTTGATATTTCAATCTTCAAATGAAAGTGACTGCATTTTGGCCGGCTTTTGGCAAGGCAATAGGGGGAATGGTTTGAGGATTCAGTACACCGCCAATTGCACAAATTTCATGGTTTTTTAGATGACTTAATGAGATTTCATTTTTAGATGTTTAAGGCATCAAGAAGTCTACCGAAGAATCTACCAAATGATTCTTACAAATTCCGAAATCCTGGAAACAGTGTCCTGTACTGGGTAGCACGATGAAGGACGCTAAAGCTCCCCTCACCATTCCTCTACTCTCAGCATATCAGCACACCTTTCAAGAGCAGTGAGTGCACACACTTCTTATTAGCAAGCTACAGCACACAGAGAAAAGAAACATGCTACCTTACCAGCATTCCCAACTACAGAAAACGCTGAATTGACCTTTGTAGCAAGAAAATGCCATCATCTATTCTTTTTCCCCCTTCCTTTCTTTTACTAATTTAAGGATATAGCCAAACTCCTCATGTATTCAAGTGTTGAAAAAAGATTTACAATATTTAGACCATTTAATTTTCCCCCACCAAGAAAGCAAGTCATGCCTAAGCTTTGGCATAAGAGAAACTTTTTCTGTGAATTCTGATGGAAACTAAAGTTGCAACTTGAAGATTATTATCTTTCTCCCGATACTATGGACTGCCTTTCAAGACTGAGGGGTGTCTTCTAAAAAAAAATACAATTCTAAGGAAATACCACCAAAATGATACTAATCAGCATAAATAGACCACATAAAGTAAGATTTTAAATATCATCACATTTATCTTGGTTTTATTGTACAAAACTAATTTCATGGTAAACAAGGCTATAACTTGATAGGTAGGTTGTGGATGGGAAAGGTCCACACAACTTAAATACTAACCTTTTGAGATACCTCTGTGATAATGGGTAATTAATTGTTTCAAGAAGAAATCTGCTGAACATAGGCAAGACCTGCAAATGCTTATGGTCAAGGAAGAGCAAGGTGGTTTGTTTTTAAAAAGTCTTAATGCACTTCCCTGGAACTGAAATGGTTAATATATTCTGTGCCTGCTGACAGCAGAAGCATATGCATGTACATGCAGTAAGGAAGGTATAAAGTTTGCATAAACACAGTTTAAATGAGATGATCACGCTTAAAAACTGTTCATAGCTTATTTTTTTCTTCAAGAAGGAAGTTTTTCTGCCTGAAGGCTACAAGCTACAAGGTGTTTCTGTTAAAAACACACTCTTACTGCTGTTTTCACATTTGAAATACCTCTTTCCTTTATTAGGGGACCAAGCATTCACTTCCTCCAACTGTTGTAAGGTTTTTTTCGTCATTTATAAAATAGAATGTTTTAGCCTTACTTTATAGCTTTAATAATGCTAAGAGATGCATAATAATAGAAATTGTGTGGAAATAGGATGACCGAACTTAATTGCAAGCAGACAGACAAAATATAAAAGCTACATAACACAATGCTGAAAGGTTACAACTTAAAATTTTATGCTTTTAAAATACCATAAACAGTAGGGATATTGAGGAGAAAATTAAACTCTAAGTGATTTTAAAACTTCACTGATAATGATTAAGGCAACAATAGTTGCTTTAGAAATGTTTGCTGCAGTATAATAAATAATGTTATATCCAGTTTCAATTAAGGTATTTTAAAGACAGAGATTAAACAATTCTCTATATAACACAAGTTACAATTTCTCCAGTTTACCTTAAGAGTTGCATTTCTGTACTATGCATCTACTGGTTCATACATTTCAACTTCAAACTTGGAGGCCACCTGACCACAGTGTGTACACTGCAACACGCTAATGAAAACTCTAAGTATGAAGAATTTTTAGAGCTCTTACATCATCAGTGTCTTTGACTCGAAGAATCTGTTCTCTTAGATCCTGTAAATCATTAAATGTGGACTGAGCTGTGATGGAATATACTAATGCAAAACCTTGTCCATTCTTCATGTATAGATCTCTCATCGCTGTAAACTGTTCCTGTAATTTAAAAAAAAAAATACAGATGTTGCATTCAATTTGCATTTTCCTTGCACAAACTGCTATAAACTTCAGGTCACAAATGGATCACAAGTACAAGGCATTTGCACTGCCTCCCTTTCCTGTTAAACTGACCAGTATTTTATTGTTTGACTATAAGCACTACAGCAAACAGACCTGCTAGTAAAGAAATCTCAGGTTTGGAACACTATCTGGTGTGGCTGGGCAACATCTAAATATTGCCAACAGCCACAAACCCCGGGGAAAAAAAGTCAGAGAAACGAGAGTAATTTCACTGGAGAGAAGTACAGTAGAAGGTACACTGTAATCTGTAGATTACAGAAGTTAAACTCCTCCTGAATCTCTCCTAACATACCAACATTTTCTCCATATCCTGATAGTTCCTTAAAATGGATCATAAAGTAAATGCATCCCTTTTCGGACTCGATTTTGTCGTCTAGGCAACTTCCTATGTTAAATTCTACATTAATTTTCAAGGAGATGGACTAGAGGATGAAGACACTCAATAGACTTGTCACATTTCCTTGCCTTCAGTAACAACTATGACATTGCATATAAAGACTCGCTGGTGCACTCTTACCAGGATGACTGCAGAATGGCATTTGCCTCTTTCGCATTGGTGACTTGGCTATCTGGTGCCTGATCAATCACTCCCTGTCTCTTGCTGTATGTCAGATGAAAAGTGCAATTTATTTCTAGAAAACAGCCGCTCCATCTTACTGTATATTTACAGAGTATTAATCTAATAGGGAATTTAAATAAGTTATTATTGGACCAGATTACTACCACAGTTCAGAGAACACATGTTAAACTCCAAGAGTCTTGAGCTTAAACTCACTGGAATCAATACAGGAAATTACTGGTTTCAGTAATTTTGGAACTAGTCAGAGAAAAACCTGACCAGTATGCAAAGGGTCAGCATAACCCTTGTGCTTTGAGCTCCTATAAGCTGACTGAAGCAATACTATTTTTATCCCAATGTCACAGTACATCTCACAAACAAAAGAAAAAGGACATCAGAAGAAAGCACATATTCTCTACAGCAACAGAAATCAAATCTCAGTAGCCAGTGGGCCTTAATTTTTTCCTGGGCAACAAACTTAAAACAAGAGCACAATCTCTTTTCAAATGCTCTATTTCTTTCCCCTGTTACAGAATATGAGCTCATGGAAAACCTGCAATTAATTTTCTGCTGCAATACTCAAGGTTTTTTTAAATACACTGCACATCAGCATTTAGGAAACTTGTTTTTTACGTACCGTTCCTGCAGTATCTAAGATTTCAAGCATACACTGTTGTGCATCTACTTCAACTTGCTGTCAAGAGAGAAAGATGTGGTTATAATTTTTCCCCTTGCAACTCTCCCCTCCGAAGGCATCGGAAATTGTGTGATTTTTATAAGCAAATTCATAATGTATAAAGCAACATAATGGCTTAAGAAGTTTGTATGGATATACACTTTGAAAACAGCAGGAAGAAGCCTTTCAAAGAGCCCCAGTGACATTTTCAAATGCAGTGTCAGCAGCCAAGTACCACTTTGCAAAGTGATTAGGGATTTTTGATTTAAAAGAAGGCTGCTAAATTTGTAATGATGGTTATCAGCAACTAGCACAACTAATTTCCTCTTGTTTCAGGGATCATTACAGATTGAAAGAAAAGTACAAGTGAAAGGCAGAAAACTGGACTGGCATACTAAGGCTCATTTAATAGTAATTTACATCAACAAGAGAGTAAGTACTACACAGCAAACAATTAAACAACCACCACTAAAAGTGGTGTCCCCAAAACAAGCCTTTAGGAACAATAATTAGAGAACTGACCCAGCTTAGAAAAGTTTGCAAAAAATGAAAGGTTTAAGAAGACAGAACAATTTCTGTATCCATTCCAGAGTTCCTCTATCTAGTGGAAATACCTCAAAGAAATGGCCCCGAGGGCAGCAAAGGACATGGAAGTGCCTTCAAGCTGTTTCAGGAGGACTATCCACATTCTGAAATTTTTTTTTTTCTTTCAAGCTACTGGTAAATTTCCCTTGTTTCCATTTGCACGTAAAATTCCTAGTTAACAGATCAGCACTCAAAGAACTTTGTGTCACCTCTTCTCCATTTATGTACTGTCACTAGTTTAATCTGCAGCTTTTCTTCTGTAGCTAGATTTGAGCTTGGGACAGGGAAGGGGAGTATTTCCCCTCCTCTTACACTTCCCCATGTCTCCTATGGATTGTGATTCCTTAACAATAATCACTATTTTAACAGGTATTGTTGCCAAAGTTATTCAGCTACTTAAGCAGCATTTATTCACTTTATGAAGAAATATTTGGGGAGTAAACCAAGGCATAAAGTTTCAAGACTTCAAGCTCAATTATTTAGACAAACAAGTCACATCCTCACAACTTTAACTATTATAAAATTACATTTAACATCAATAACATAGAATTTCAACTGCCAAACCAATACATTTTGAAGTCGAGAAGCAAGTTAGAGTTGAAATTAACAGTGAGAAGGTGAAAATGTCTACATGAAGTGTTGTCCAGACTTTAGCAAGACTTCAACAATCTGGCTGATTTGAAAAGAAGAATACCCAGAGTTATTACTAGTTATTTCAGGAACAAACCTAAAGGGAATATTATAAGATCTTTTTTAGCAGCAACAACAAAAAAATGTAGTTAGCAAAAGGCAAAATTCCTTAAGATGGCTTTACTTTTTTAGGCTCCATGGAAACAGTCTTTGGAAAAATTCACCCAGCAAACATCATGATTCTAGTATGACCTAAAGAATGTAAATATATAACAAAGGAAACGTTTCACTGAAGATCAGCCTGTGAATGTTTTTTGGGGTAACTTACTGGGCCTGACCCAGCAAAATCCTGCACCAAACACTGGTATATGTTCAAAAATTCCTGCTTCTCTAATACAGAAAAAGTGTCAACATAGAATTTGGTTCTGCTATTGTCTCTTTCATAAGAGTTCTAGCTTTGGCCGGAAGCCCACATACTTAAGAACGACTTGGGTTTTTCCAACATACAGTTTATATGAGGTCGAAGAAAAGAGGTATGAAGTTATTATTTTGTTCTCACTAATTCCTCTTCTGTTCAGAAGAGATTCTGGTGACTGTAGGCTGCAACAGTTTTTAATGCATCACCTTTGTTCCAATAAAAATGTAGTTCACTGCTGAAAGAGGAAGTCTTGCAGTTTGCCCATTCCCAGCTAGGGTTTGTGCATCTTGCCTCCCTTGTACAGACACCAACATTTTTGTGACCACATAATGAGCAACATCAGAGTATCAACGCATATGAAAAGTAATTCAGCTAAAAAAGACAGCTAGATTAAGAAACTGACACAGCCAAAAACTTATTTCTTGTACCAAATGGTTAATGGTAGCAATTCAGACATAAATTATCTTAGTCCAGAATCTTAATCCTGGTCTCAGGTGAAACTGAAGAGTGAGCAATATGGAGATTCAAGATGATGCAAGCAGAATTAGACCTTTCAGCCTGTCATGCTGAAGACAGGAAGAGAGAAACTAACAGGCCACTTGCTGTAAATGCTTGTTCATTTATGACAGGTTTGTGTTAACTTATTAATAAAACAACAACCCATCTAATGGAAGCATATCTAGCTATCATTTAAATTGTTATGAGCACAGTATGATAGATGCCTCCAGTGTTCTATGGGTGTGAAGTTGTTTTTAGCTATTTTTCTAGCAGCAAAGCAGCTTAGTACCTCCAAGTCCAAATCTACCTGCAAATACTAACACAAACTAATAATAAATACTATAAAATTAAAAAGTGGTAGTGTTTTTTACATTTTTCTTTTCAAATCGATGTTCCCAACTCTGACATTGAAATAACCATTTTTTACTGACTAGTCAGCAAGGTATTTGCTTAAACATTAAAAAGCTAGTCTTGAATTATTCCTTTTAAACAAACTTTAGGAGAACATTTATATTTCAAACTTGTTATCTAGTTTAATACGGCATTACCAGGCATACTCATTTTCAAGCAGTGACTCAAATATTTGACAATATGTACTGCAGCTTTAAGTTTCTGTAACAGTAGGAGGTTTTTTGCATATACCTTTCTGTAGGAGTCTTCTATCGTAGGATCGTATTTTTCAACAAATATTCCTTGAACAAACTGTACAGTCTGCAACACAAAAGTTCTTGTAAGGTTCTCTTGCTTAGTGACAGTTTGTAAACATTGTAGACAAATCACTGTTCTAGGTGTACACTCTTATCCATAACATTTTTAAAACAAATTAAATGATTGCCATAACTGTAGTTTTAAGAAACAACAGAAAGTTAGATGTGTATGCCTATTTAACTATTTAACTGTTAGACGAAGCAATGCTACACTTTCCTTTATCCACCCTCACTTGGAGGGTAAGAATTAAAGCATGCACTGATTTAAGGTTTGCCTAACTCTTAGAATCAGTATTAGTTTCTAGTTGACCAGGATACTATACAGCTGCACAGCTTTTACTTTTGCATTTAGAACTACTTCATCTTCTGCCACTTATCTGCCAGCGCAGGAATTAGTCAAAAAACAACTGCCAGCTTTTACTAGTCTTAACTAGACTCAGTAGGCTGTTCCCGTGTACCTAGCATGAAGGATGTTTTTAGCGCAAGTCAAATGGAACTTAAGACTCAGTGGCCAAATCAGAGCAGGCACATTCAAATCCAGAAATGCTGCAGTGAGATAAAGAATTCAGAGGTGAATGAAAATGTTCTTTCACAATCGAATGTGATTTGTCATTTAAGTTTTTCTTTATGAACTGCTGCGTAAGAGAATACTTCTTACCCAAGCAAAGTGGGTGGGTAAGCTCTGGAACCTACTTTATGGTAAGGTGCACAATTAAATGGAAAGATGCAAAGTTCTTAGGTGGGCTGAGAACATCATGTTTTGTGAACTTTTTCAATTCTAGTCTAGGCCAGACTAAACCATTCTGTAATCATTTAATTGTAAATAAAAGAGATCATGAATTTTAATCATCTACCTGCCACACCCATATACCTACTCGCACAGAAAGGATGCAGGAAACACATTAAACTTCCTACCAACATGCAAATCTGTATTTCTATCTGCATAAAAAATATTAGTGCTAAAGAGACTGCTATTGAACATTAAGCAAACAGCACCCTGAAGACCTTTCTAGAGACAGGACTTACAGGGGCAAGCTAGTTCATATCCTTGGAGAGATTCACAAAGGAGCTTGATTTCCCACAGACTGATGGCTTGTTTATCTGTCGAAGCCAGACACCCTCATAAATGCTGTGGCTCTGCACCTCACTGCATGAGACTGATCAAGCACCATCAACCAAACCCATTCAAAACTGCAGCATGTGAGAATGCACCAATGGATGCAGATGCACCCAGTAAAGGACCTACCTATTTTAGCCGTGATGCCTCACTGGTCATTACTAACATTTATATTTAATTGTGCACACTTACATAAAGAAATATACTTTAGCAGAGAGTGTATTAGAGAAAAAACACAGTAAGCCTAAAAAACCATACTTGGACTGCCTCATACTTACCAGAGCAGACTTTCCAACACCTCCAGAACCAAGAACCACTAGCTTGTATTCACGCATGATGCAAGAGATAAATCACCCTCGATACCTAAAACACACAAAACACCAGCCTGATTAAAACTTGATCTATATGCAGGAAATACAATCATGACACCACAATCCAGTTCATTAAGCAAGGTTTGATAAAAATTCCTTAGTTAACTTCTTTAGTACAGCAGATATTTTCAAACTATCAACTCTTAATACAGCTACAACAAAATGCTGCAAACCATCAGATACAGTATTTCCTCTACCTCATTACTGGTTCTCCCATAAATATCGAATAAACCCTACCATACTAAAGCTAACAGTTACTATTCATAAGAAATAATTATCCAAGAGGAGATAGCATGAATTTTATCATTCTGAAACGCTTAAGCACTAAACAAAGAATCACAGAGAAAGACTTGTACAAGAAAATTAAAACCTCCCATTCCCAGCAAATGAACACTTCTTAAAAAGAACAGCAGGATCTCAGAAATCATTTTTCAAAAAAAATCCCTTCCCTAGTCTGAAAACTGTTTAATGTTCCACTAGATCTCTAAGTGCAATTATAATGACTCATTTCATGAGTAAGTGGAAGCAACCAAAATAGTATTTTGAGACTATACCTCTTCTACAAGCTAGATCTGCTTCCCTGTTCCACACTAGCTGGTGTGGCTATCTACGGCAAACTGTGAGATCTGCTTGCTCATCTTTGTTGGAAATTAACCCATCAAACCAAAACAAGGCCCAAAAGATTTTGGGACATGTCTTTGGGTCATACTGCTCAAAAACTCACACCACCTCTTACAGTCCTGCTGGTAACTGAGCTAGCAGGACTGTTACTGCTTCCCCGAGAGGAAGGTCTCAGTTCCTTTCCTGCAGGGACTCCAGCACTTACCAGATTGAGTTACCCCTTTTCTCCCCTCTCCACCGCCGAAGAAAGACGAAACCCTGCTCAACTAATGAATAATCTGTGAGCTGGGAAAAAGGGAAAGTGCAGGGATCCAACGCAGGTGTGTGTAAAAGGTAAGTAGGGAGGAAAGTAAGGTAAGAAAGACCGTTCTCATCAGCAGTAATTTGACAGCATCTCTGAAATCACACCATCTGTTAGGTGTTTAGCACAAAATGCTAAGATGATTTACATGGAAATTAAACCACCATGGTAGAGTCCTGCCTTTGCCATCACTGATTAAATCTACTGATTGTCAGAAGACTGAGAAATCAAGAGACCAGGTCCTGTTTCTTCTTGCAAACACATAATCTTTCAATTTATCTAAACTGTCCCTCGAAAAAGGAACACAAGGAGAAAGCCTCGAGGAAATAATTGACCTGATGTCCAGCAAAGGAGGTGTCTCCACAGGCTTCCGTTACCAATAAATTTTGAGACTCTCTGGTGATTTTCACACCTAATAGGAGATATTTTCACTCCTGATTTAAAAAACTTGTTCCCTCCCTAAATAATTTTTTGCAAACACAGACCACGAGAACCATTCACACCACAAGACTCATCTATTTGGCACCACTGTAAATGCTGTTAGATCTACAAATCTGTAAATTGTCCAGCCTTTCTATAAACAGGATTGTTTCTAACTGTACTGAAAGGCACCTCTCGAACTCATGACAAGTTAAGCCTATAGCTACATTACCTGCCATTTCTTTAAAACAAACATTCAGTTATCCCTTTATTTTTAGAAGGGTGTCACTAGAATGACATAAACATAGTGGGTGTAGTGGAAATCCCAGTACAGTAATCTGGGTGAACTGCAGCAATTTCACTGTCTGTAAAAGAAAAGTTTAAGCTGAATTTTTCAGTCTTCAGCCTGAAGTTAGCAACTAAATATGGAGATATCAATAATGAAGGCTGACAGTAGTTTAAAAGTAACAGAACTTAAGCAGCAGGTATCGCATAGCTGTTTGAAGTTATTTCTGACTTCTTCTTACTCAGTGATCTACAATTCCAAAGAAAATTCCAAATGCTGAAATAAACTAACTTGGTTTTAGTGAGAGACTGCCAATTTCATTTTTGGCTCAGAAACAGCAATTCCGGAATTTAATGCAAGCCGAAGCTTCTTTCAGCATCCAGATTTGGAAGTTCAACCCTAAATATCCAATCACTGTACAGCATTCTGGAGCTGATTTCCCTACTTTAAATGGTGGCACATAATTAAAGCATATATTTACCGTATTACAGCTTGGTTAGGCAATCTTCTTAATCAATGAACACCTAAGCAAGAAGCTTTTTAAGATCTTTGAGGACAAAGCCAGACTGCAGTAGAGGTTAAACATTTCTGGGACCTTCCCTCCAAACCTGGGCAATGGACGATACAAGTACTAACTTCTTTCACCATGACAACTTTTTTGTCATTTGTAGTTACTCTTTAAGTCACTGAGAGCACTCAGTAATGCCTCATATATGCACACACCCATATAGCATAGATGCAGCTTGGCATCCCTGCACTGGTGTTATCATCCGGCCATTATACCTTGGAACAGAACACAAACAAATGTATCCTCTAAAACACTTTAAGAAAGCTACCCTGGACATGCCTAACACAGCATGCAGCAGAAGCACCAGCCGCTGCCATCTACCACCCCACAGCCTGTGAGCAACAGTATCGATGTCACTTCACCTTTCTCTTACTGTTTTCTAGCAGAAAAGAAAACCTCAACTCCTGGCTAAAAGAGCTTTCCGAAGAAAACTTTCCTGCTTGAAGGTCTTTGCCTCCTCAAACAAGAAACCACTGGCTCATGTAGGACACTACAGTCTGCCACACTATTTGATGTCGTTAAAGCCTAGCACACACTTTTTCACTGACCACTATGCCTGATGGCTGCAAGCATGCCCCAGACTGAGCTTGGGCACTGGTCCTTCCTGAACTTGACCTTCCAGTGAGTCCCAGCTAACCTGACCTAGCTCTGCTCTTGATCAAACCCATTTTTCCATATCAGATCTTGTAGAAACTGCTGGCAGCCTAAATCTCAATCATGCTCTTTATTTTTCAGTTGACACAATGCTTGACTCTGGAACTAATAATGTATTCAGATTCATCTAGTGCCAACAGGATTTCCTTTTGACTCATCAGTGACAAATGAGTGGGGGAAAAGGAAGAAGACGAAGTCTAAAAGAGGAGGTTTAAGCCTTAAAACACTGTATCTGCCTGGCATTTCTAGAATAAGTTAGGGTCAAGTCCAACAACAATATCTGTCTATAGTCCCCAGATCACCTCTGGGATGCAAAATGAAAATACTCAAAGAGGCACAACAGAAATAAAGATACTAAGATATGTGAGCAACAGATAAGCAGGACCTCCCCAGATTTATCAGACACTTCAGAAGTATCTACCTAACGTCCCAACAATTAGATACAAGTAAGTTTAAACTTGTTCCCAGCAAAGATACCAAGTAACTTGTTTGAACCCCCCTCTTCATTTAATGGAGTTTATTTTAAGGGAGAAATTTTGCTTTAAAGGCTGTCTATCTATAAGG
Source organism: Mohoua ochrocephala (assembly GCA_013398855.1). NCBI lineage: Eukaryota > Metazoa > Chordata > Aves > Passeriformes > Acanthizidae > Mohoua > Mohoua ochrocephala. The sequence goes on from VZTA01020150.1 coordinate 358,155, forward strand.
TGACTGACCTGCAAGAAGTGAGAGTAATGCCAACTTTCCTTCGCTTTTTCACTTTTCCATTCCCCTAACTCTAGGTAGGAAAATATGTCAACTATGGCCCCTATGCAGGCACTGAAGAGCAAGAAGATAGGAAGCATGCAAAAGAAATTTTTTTTTTCATTTAACTGGAGCAGGTACTGCCTTTGAACAGCTGAGTTGAGTATTTATATGGACAGATATATCTGACATAACTGAACTGTGGAGATGCCTAATGTAAGATTTAGCTAGAAAAAATGAGGGAAGCTACTCTTTAAGAAATAGCACTATCACAAACTTGATTCCAATGCCGTCTCAAGTATACCATCTCTCAAAAGTACAGAGCTCAATTCCAGACTGCCTCCATTAACTGCCAGCAACGCCCCAGGAGCTGCCTTGCACACTTCCCGAGATGCAACTGTCCATAAAACCACCGTGTCTGTGCAGCCTCTCCCTCTAGTCTGTTCATATTACTTTTTGTACTTAGTGCATTAGTGTAGTGTATCAATCTAACTGCTTAATTCTACTTCTTCATGGCACACTTAAAGTATTTGATAAACTAGAAGAGCACATGCACACACTTGACATGCACACGGACACTTTTCCCAATATTCTCTCTGAAGGATGAGCAGCACGTCTTTGAATAAACCCATTTGAACAGAAGAAAGAAAGGTTAACCAGGACAAGTCACTGAAAATGCAGCATTTCAAAAGCTTCATATCTGACAAGGACTGTGAACATGGAACTTGCTTTCTGCTTCTGTCCTTCTCAGACAAACCAGGAAAAAGTGCCTTCTGGACATTTTCTTCAATAGTTTCTTAAAGCATGTCTCCAGAAAAATGCAAACCAAAGATGATGCTAAGGAAGTTGAGGAATAAGTAACCTTACTTTAAAGGTGAATGAAAAAACTGCACACTTACTGCTTGTAAAGCTTTTCTAAAAAGCAACCACGCAACGAAGAATTCAAGGAAGTTCATATACCGTCAGTAATTTGGCTTGATGTGATAGTTGTGAAAGCGGGGTAGGGTTTTTTAATTTCGTTTTCTTTCAATTCCTTCAGCTTCAAATTTTGAGTTCTGATTGAGCTTTGTTATCTAAGGGATGGAAAGCTAATAATCCAATTTTTTCAAGTGATATTAAGCCATATGAAGCTGTAACTGGAGCTCAGCCCCAGGCCGAAGACGTGAACTAAGTACAGTCACTTACTTGAAGATATATCCAAGGCTTGCTTTATATGAACTAGTTGTTCAGGTACGGAATTAAATAAATTGGCCCTCCCAGAAGCCTTATCATTTTCAGAAGGGATCAGGATTATTTAGCGCTTCATAGACACCATGATTCTTGTCCAGACCCTGACATTTTGGTTGCATTGTGTTCACTAAAATTTTCCTAACACTTTTGCCTCAGAACATTTACCTCTCCGGAAGAGAGACTTTGTTAGAACCACCTTGAGAATAGCGCTCCTAAATTAATCTCAACTATTTGCATGACAAAAAAAAAAAAAAATTCAAACACTAGACTCACAGATGAAACAAATTAACTGACTGGTTTACCTGGTTACAATTAGCAGTGCAGAGGAAAAAAAGCCAAGGGAAAAAATCCAATTTTTTTCTCAGAAAGGGGATACTAGCCCTGAGACAAAACAAGATGACAATGGTCAGACATTTGGAAAAATAGCACTAGCTCAGTCACGGGACCAGCCAAGCTCAGAGGATTATGTCTTTCCAGAGATGTTTCCCATTTCTGATACTGGAGCAGTCTCAGATGGCCAAACCACCCAGACTCCACCAAGTTTTGGATCTCTTGGTTTAGAACCTCCCCTTCAGATAAATAATTAATTAGGAGATGATGCGCGCTGTTCTTAATATTCCCCAAATACTTATATGTGAGAAGTCCTAAATTCTTACCTCTCAACTGCAAGGAGGGTCCCCCTCCCCCAAATAATTTCAGCGCATAAGCAGAACTTTGACAACAGAGCCCAAAGTGGAAGCCCATTCATTTTCACCAACTTTTAGAAGCTTTAGGAATTAAAGCAATTCAGATAACCCTTACTCAACAGGGTAAGTGTACCTCTTATAAAAGAGAAATTAAAATACTCCAGAGCTGACTTTCATACAGTGATAAAAGTTTATAAAAAACATTATTCAGAAATCAATTCTGAAAAGCTGATCACGGTCTAATTAAAGACTCTCATACTCAAGACTCCTGGAAGTACAGCTATATCATTACTAATGCAGACTCTCTGGAAGCAAATCAACTGTTCAGTAAACAAAGCTAGAACCAATTTCTATTTCTAGTTTTTACCTGCTTTTGATAGTTTCTGGTCTTGACAAACATGTATTTCGTCAGTCGAACAGCTAGTTCTTCTGGGCACTAATACTGTAATTTTTCTTGGACAAAAATAGCTCTTCAATTATGCTCAAATATTTTAACTGATGTCAGACAATCTTCAGAGGATTTTCAAAAAGCTGTCTGTGTGGTTCAGCTTATTCAGTGACATGAAATCATACTAACCACCTGAGAATCAGCCAGAGACCTGAGAACAAGCTACTGCAGCACAAACATGGCACCAAGATTTAAGCTGCTCCTTGAACAGCCCACAGGGACACTTACACAGAGAAAGCTTAACCAAGTTTTCCTCCTTCCATTGAAGGGAGCTACCGTGATTAATACTGCACACAGGGACCATTTCTGCAAAGCAGCTAACAGCATCTGACCTTGTGAGACTAGTTCTACTGTCTATAATTAGTATAGGTGAATAAAATATGATTTTTTTTTTCTTAAGTCGAAGTTAACTCCCAGCTAGATCTTAAATTTGAACACAAATTTAATGGCTGTTGTAAGGGTAAAAACTGCCTGCCTAAAGTCACTGATATCTCAAGATGAAAGCTTCCTGATGTGAGAGACTAGCAATCATGAGCAACTTGCAGTAGATTCACACAAAATATAAAAAGCATTTTCAAAGCAAGTGATGTAATGAACATTCTTATGCTGCTAAGAATATGCTATGCTTCAACACTTACTGAGTTCAAGTTTCAACTTTGTGCAAAAATTCTGATGTGTCAAATCAAATGTGGAGTACCTTATAAAGCCTATGCTATAGAATCTATTTAAGCTCCAAATGGAATTTGTAACATTTATCAGATATATTCTTATTTTTGGAGACCGTTTAGCATGATTTTGCATTTTCTCCCTATTTCTGTCAAATACTCATCATCCCCCAGGAAAGCTGTTTGTGAATGTCCGACCAGTCAGACTTGGAGTTAAAATTATGACCTCGGAATTCCTGACGAAACTGAATTGCAAATAGTTTTTATGCTTGCAAAAAAAATCCAGGCAGGCAATAAACAGAAACAACACACGGATTTTAAAAAATACTACAAGTATATTAAATTCAGAGAATGCATAATTACCACGTTACAATATCTTGCTATGCACAAGCTAGATATTCAACCATAAAGCCAGTTCTGAGAACTGAGCCAGCAATTTGATGCCGTGAATTTGGCTCTATTGTCATTGCACAGAAGGATGAGTATTTAGCTCTACAACTTCTACAAGTTAATGGATTGCCACATCATGGTATATACAATATGCTTTACCTGATGCATCCTTCTGATTAAAAGCAGATGCAAGCATTTGTTTGTCCTCATAATTGTTACACTAAATTTTATCTTTCAAGCTACAAAACAAGGTAAAACCCAGCAGGACTACAAGTAAGACACGGAATTTTTCTGAGTTAAGATACTCCTTTTGTAAAATGTACCCATGCAGTTTGAAAGTTACTTTAAGAACAAGCTTGCCAGTTGGCTTAAGATACTTTTCTTTGGAAAAAGGCATCTTAATTTCTCTTTCAGAAAAAAGACCTAGCCTCAAATTCCATCTGGTATCTGCTTAATATCTGGCAATCCTAGCTCTACTTTGATTGTGACGCTGGCTGCTGAACTGGTAAAGCTTTGTATCGGGTTTCCTTCTACAGACAGAAGCCAATGCTGGGTTCAACTGCAACTCCAGGATCACCTTTTGTCTCTCCTGTTTATTTTTCTCCATAATCTACACATCATATACACCCCGGCAACGCCAGAGCTCGCATGCCGAGGTATCGTTACTTGTACTGTCTTCACTATAAGAAGTTTAGGTTTTATTCGGGTTTGTTTAGATTACTAACACATCATCAAGGCACCTATATAAAGATTTCCTTCGTCATTATGTTATTTTTTGTTATTGGCCATTTAAACCCAGCTAGTGTAGGCCCTTTATGTACAAAGTATCCTTCCACAGTACAATTTACAGTAATTCTATTACAAATCAGGTTAGTAGCCAGAGAGAAGTCTTATAAATTCCCATACGTCATTTTAATTAAGATTAGAAGTTTTATCTGTTGAAAAGACACTGATGCTATGCAAATTGAGAATACTCACTACTAGCATTCATTAACAGGAATAAAAATAGCTCTTTCATGATAACTGAACCATTCCAGCAACGTCCCAAGTAGTTGTAAAACTCATGTCTGTTTTGACCTCTCAATCAATACTTCCCTAATAGAAACATGGTACTTGAACATGAGCAACAAACCTCACTCAAAGTCATCCAAATTATACCAAACTTCACCAACAGTTCTTTTGTTACAGCTTCAGACACCTGTCCTGAGGGTAAGCTGAAAAAGGCATCCACTAACACCCAGCAACAACTACTATTTTCTTCCATGTGGTTTTGCTACTTGTGCAATAATGGAGGTGCAACCTTAACTGCTGCTTTTCACAATTAACATCATTAGCTGAATCCACTGATAAACATGAGTTTCTAAAACGTCTGACATGCTTAACTGAAGTGGGTGAAACTTGGGTAAAACATCCTGTTCTGTTTCTGGCAGCGAGGCAGTAGCACTTTGAGCCTAGGGATGGTTGCTCCACAGACAATATCCAACCCACAAGCAAACCTCAACTAGAAGATGACAACTGCAGAAGTTGACCCTCACACCTCTGCCCATATGGAGATGCACAGACAACTTGGTTGCTCCTTAGGCAACTGGTAAGTTGCCACAAGCTTCAGAAGAGGGTATTTAAGAAAAACCCCAAACACAAAACAAACTCATCCAATTAAAACTAACCCACAGAAAAATCCCACCCACTAAAATGATTCCCCATCCCCATGTCGTCACCCCCCAAAAAAATCAACAAAAAAACCCCAAACCAAACTGACAATCCCCATAAAAACAAATTCTAGCTAGTATTTGCACGCAAAGCTGTGAACTGCCATAGCTCCGCATCTGCTCTGTGAGCAGCTGATGCACCTTAGCCCCCCAGAACGCTCATTTAATGGGTCATAAATTTTCAAGAGGTGAAAAATCTCCAAGTTAGGAGCATAACCCCTAAGATAAGCAATTCACACTTGCAAGCCTGAGCTCACAGACATGAGGACACCTATACAAAAAGCTGAATAATTTTAACCAAATGAATTTGAATCACACTCATCCCCACGCCACTTTCTAATATATGGACTAGATCTTTAGTACAGTTACCAAATTAATGAGGGTTAAACTTGTTTAATCAAGTCTCCACAAGAGTCTATTTGAATCTTCTTAAGATCACTCTAGTTCATGTTTAGACCATAATTCTTGGTTCCTCTGCATCTTCAAAGCTTGCCATTTTCTGGAGAAACCTGTCATACCTCAAGACTCACTTTGCTAGAAGCCAAATTTTATTGGGTTTGCATGGCAACATTTTGGTAGCTAGGTGGCTTCTGCGAGAAGCTGCCAGAAGCTTCCCCTGTGTCCAACAGAGCCCATGCCAGATGGGCTCCAGGACAGACCCACTGCAGGCCAAGGCTGAGTCCATTAGCAACAGTAGCACCTCTGAGACAATGTTATTTAAGAAGGGGATTGGAGGAGTCAACTGCTAGGGGAACAACAGCAGCAGAGAGAGGAGTGAAAATATGCAAGAGCGACAACTCTGCAGACATGAGTGAAGGAGGAGGAGGAGGTGCTGCAGGTGCTGGTGCAAAGATTCCCCTGCAGCCCATGGTGAGATAGGCTGTCCCACTGCAGCCCGTGGAGGTGCATAATGGTGCAGAGATCCACTGGCAGCCCTTGGAGGATCCCAGGCCAGAGTAGATAAATGCCCGAAGGAGGCTGTAACATTACAGGAATGACATGCTGGAGCAGTTTGTTCCTGAAGGACTGCACCCCCAAAAGGGACTCACACTGGAGAAGTTTGTGAAGGACTATCTCTACGGGAGAGACCCCACTCTGGAGCAGGGGAAGAGTGTGTGGAGTCCTACTACTGAGGAAGAAGGAGCAGCAGAGACAACATGTACATGCTACTGACTGTAGCCCCCATTCCCTACCCCACTGTGCCGCTAAGGGAGAGGCAGTAGAGAATGTAGGAGCAAAGTTAAGCCTGGGAAGAAGGTGTTATTAAGATTTGAGTTTATTTCTCATTATCATACTCTGATATGATTTGCAGTAAATTAAACTGATTTCCCCAAACTGAGTCTATTTTATCCCTGTGACAACAACTGGCAAGTGGTCTTCCCTGTCCTTATCTTCACCCACAAGCCTTGTGCTGTATATTTTCTATCAGTAGTGAGTTAACCCTGGCTGGATGCCAGGCACCCACCAAAGACTCTTTATCACTCCCTTCCACAGCGGGACAAGGGAGAGAAAATATAATGAAAGGTTCATGAGTTGAGGTAAGGACTGGGAGAGATCACTCACCAAATCCAATCAGAGGCAAAACAGGCTGGAATTAGAGATACTAACTGAATTTATTACTAACAAAATCAGAGCAGGATAATGAGAAGTAAAGTAAGACCTTAAAAACACCTTCCCCCCACCCTTCCCTCCTTCCCAAGGTCTACCTACTTCCACAGCAGCACAGGGGGAAGAGAATGGGGGTTATGGTCAGTTCATCACTCGTCGTTTCTCCCATTGCTCAGGGAGAGGAGTACTTCCCCACTTCCAATGTGGGGTCCCTCCCACAGGAAATAGTTTACCATGAATTTCTCCAAAGTGAGTCCATTTCACCAACAGTTCTCCACGAATGGCTGCAATATGAGTCCATCCCATGGGCAACAGAACCCCTCAGACTGCTGCAGCATGGATTACTCCTCCATGGGGTGGGCACAGTCCTTCGAGGACAGGCTGCTCCAGCATTGGTACCCCACAGGGTCACAAGTCCTACCAGGAAATCTGCTCCAGCATGAGCTCCTCTCCATCAGTCTGCAAGTCCCTGCCAGGAGCCTGCTCCTATGCGGGCCTCCCACGGATTCACAGCTTCCTCTCAGGCATCCACCTGCTCTGGCATGGGTCTCCTCCATGGGCTGCAGGTGGAACTCTGCATCCTCATGGTCCTCCATGAGCTGCAGGGGCACAACTGCATCACCGTGGTCTGCACCACAGGCTGCGGGAGAATCTGCTCCAGTGCCTGGAACACCTCCTGCCCCTCCTTCTCCACTGACCTTGGTGTCTGCAGAGTTGTTCCTGTCACGTGTTCTCACCTTGCTCTTCTCTGGCTGCAATTATGACTGCACAATAACTTCTTCTTCTCCTTCTCCTTCTTCCTAAATCTGTTATCACAGAGGCATTACCACCATTGTTAATTGGCCCAGCTTTGACCAGAGGCACGTTCATCTTTGGAGCTACCAGGGATTGGCTCTGCCAGACCTGGAAGAAGCTTCTAACAGCTTCTCACAGAAGCCACCCCTATAGCCTACATGCTACCAAAGCTTGGCCATGCAAACCCAATACGCTATCCCATACAGTTGAGGAGGGGAGTGATAGAGCAGCTTTGGTGGGCACCTGATGTCCACCCAGGGTCAACCCACAACAAATCAAACATTGATAAGGTAAGAGAAGATGCCCAAAGGTTACTGAAATTTAAAATCGACTCCAGGGGTTTGCATGGGAAGACCTCTCTAAATAAAATCCGCATGTCTGTCTTCTAAGAGTCATCTATTATTTAGGCTATGATGATCACCATCACCACAGCATTTGAACGAGAATTACCTCTACCTCCCTAATCTTTCACTGAAGAGTTTTACTTTCAGCAAATTAAATACAAGCATCTCAAAACAATCTGTATTTTGGGCAAAGCCCAAGCAGAAGAATGACTTTTCAGTCCACCCTGACTGTCCCAGTGAAGCAAGCTTATCCTTCAGGAAACCAATCTTTCATTTCCACATTGCTTAGGGTGCCTGAAGTTTACCAAATGCTTACTCTGTTTAGGTTCCTGTGATCTATGACTTCAACCTTCTGTAGGCAAGTCTGTGAATGGTTCCTTATTTTCACTTCTACTACCACAGCAGATTCAGCATTCAGCTCAGAAAAGAGGCTTCAGCTTTCCTCTGTGAAACTTATACCAACAAATTTCATTTAAAAAGTAGTCTCACGATAAGATTAGGTAACGAAAGAACTGCATTACCTGTAAATACAAATGTTTTCAAATTGACATTTGTCTTCGAAAAAAGTTTTTGCAAGCTGCATCTTAAGATCTTGCCTCTGTCTAGAAGCAGAACTAGTTAGCAAGACTGCACATAGTTTAACTGCAGTAACCAATATTTTGAACAATGTTCAAACTAACGTGCACTTAATGTTGCTTCTTCACTTCTTTCCTGCCTAAACAGGACCCGGATTTCTAGCAGAAAAGGAGGACTTCAGGACTTCTTTCTTCTTCAAGCATAAAACTGTACAACCCACTAGATCTTTCTGTTCCGGGCTTCACATGAAATATTCTTATTTTCTCACTCTAATTCATACTCACATTGATACAGCACTCTTCTTCTGAGGTTACTCTTAGGAGTTCGATGAAAAGCAACACACAGATCAGAAGGATGCCAAACACAAGCACACACAGTGGCCTAAAGCACTTAATTGTAAAACCTCATTTTCAACTCCTCAGTCTTTGCAGAATTTCAGCTACCACATTTAAGTTTTCTATGCAAGATCTCTGGCTGAACCTCAATTTAGCTTTGGGCAATTCCTGAAATAAAAGGTTTAGGGAGATCAGAAAAAAAACCCAGAAGATCATTAAAAATATAAGCAAATATATACATATATATATAAAAAAAAATAATTTAAGCTCAAATATAAAGAAAGGTGAAAAGGTAACAATAAAATAAGAACATACAATAAGAACAGGTATACATAGCTATAATTCAGAAATGCTTGCTTCCCTCTCTAGTATTCAGATATGAAAAGGAAGTAGAAAATTGTACACCAAAAGTAAGAACATTTGAAGACCAAGCATCCAGATTCAAAACTAGTTATGAGTGTCTGCTTATTATGGTATTACAACTTCTCTCTATTGGTCTCCAAACTTACTCAATGCCCACAGAGATTAAGAGCCAGGGTGTCTCTTCTTTGGTGAAATCCCATCTAATCTGCTACTAAGTCAAAAAAGATGTATCAGAAAAATGGAAGAGTGATATTTCTCCAGCATGCCAGTCAGCTATTCTTGCCTCTTCAGTGCTCCTTGATGCCACAGGACTACTACAGTCTCTTTGATTCCACCAAGTGACAATTTGATGACAATTTGGCATCGGTTTTTAGAAGCATGGTACATTCTGAAATAACTTATCTTGGTAGAGGTTGGATTTTTGAAGATAACATTTCACAGCTCACAAAGAACAAAAGCCCAAGGCATCTCGAACTGTAGACTTGTTGACATAAAACTACCTTGGAATTTCATCTACGGATTGGTATTATATTTGTAAGAATTCTGAAGGTGAGTTCACACTTGTCACAAACTCTTTTTTGATGCTCCTCATCATAAAGCTCATGAAAACACATTCCATTTTCTGCATGCTTCTACCGATATAAACAGACAGTAAATAACAAAAGGACCATTAACTGAATGGGAATAAAATCACCATACTCACGGACTGTCTAATGCCCATCAAATCTCCATTTTAAACAAGTCAGAAGGGTCACAAAAAGACAGTACGATATATCCTTATTAACACTAACAATAGAAATATAACTCCAGAAGTGCAAGAGTCAAGATTTTGCAAGCTGTATTAATTCATACACTCTCCCAACCCAAAGAAAATCTTTCAGCAATATTTTATGCAAAAAGCAATCACATGAAGCCAAGTAGGCTATGTTTATGGGTCAACTTGTACATCAAGCTTTCAGAACGTTACCTTGCAGGTAGCTTCACAACGAAAGATCACAGGAGGGTTACTGACTGCATCTTACAACCTCTAAGAATCCCCCATAACTGCTTCACATTTAGAAGATTAATAAAACAGGTTCCTGCACAGTATGTCATTGGGCTGCCCCCGCACGTACCTGGACACACAGCCATGCACACAGAATGGCTTGGGTAGGAAGGGACCTAAAAGATGATGTAGTTCTACCAGCCACAGACAGGGATACCATTCCCTAGATCAGGTTGCTCAGGGCTCCATCCAGCCTGGCTTTGAACATTTCCAGCGATCAGGCATCCACAACTCAGTATCAACAGTAAATGTCACCTGATAAATAAATCAATCTAGTCCTAAACACTGTATTGCAGAGAGTAAGATTTTTAGGTAACTTCCACTTCAATGGAGATTACTTCCACTCCACATTCCAGTTTATTCTTCTGAAACACTTAGCAACTTTCCACTAGTCTTCTAACAAATCACTTCTAGGGGAAATATTAGACCAGATGTTATAGAAGTTTGATGAACTGCAAACAAGGATTGGACAGTTTCACAACTTACCTACCACTGTTATCTGGGTTCTGATGCAGTCCAACTACTGTTCAGCATGATAGCTTAATCTCAAATAAAAAATACTGACCATACATGAAACCTCTAAAAAATCAAAGGAGCCGGTCTGACTCTGCAACTACCAAAACCACTTTCACTTCTGTAATGCTGAAGCGCCACTCCTAGTAACAGGTCCTCCTGTACCTCCCCTCTGGAACTCCACATAGAGAACTCACAAGTGTCTGCAGCTCATCCTTGACAAAGATGTGGTGGTTCTGTTGTTTGTTTTTTTTTTTTTTTTGCTTCTTCCTGATATTTGAAGCATGCTTTTAAGAAACTTTTCTTCACTGCAGACATAAAAAAAAAGTGAAGGCACAATTGGTTAGGTTTCAGAAATAGAGACTATGAGTGGGAAAAATAGGACAAGACTTCAAAAGCTAACTAATGCAGAGAAACAAAAAGAAACAGTTGCAGGGACTACCTGTGTTCACGAATTATGTCAGATTAACTGAAGATGAGGTTAGCATACGTTCTCTGGGCAACAGATGAGTTAATTTAAGAAAAAACTTTCACCATCTAATGTCACAAAAAGTTATAGAGTAAGCCATACTAATGGAAATGCTGAAGTACATCTTTTCCTTCAATCCAGATTACCTACTCAAATTAACTAATAACAACCACTATAATTAAAGCAAGTAAGGGTCACTTCACTGTCAAATCCTGATGCAAAGAACACATTCTCCTGAGTTTCTACAAAAAAGAATTTTAACTACAGAGCCTTGCTTTGTCTTCAGTTATGAAGATAAACTGTTCTCCTGTTCCAGGTCTTCAACACTGCCCCAAAATTTAATGATGTAAGGTTTCTCACAGCTCTACAATTAGGGTTACATTGCAAATTATTTCATGAATGAGTAACAGTGGCACACAATATCCTTTTTGCAGAAGACCTGGTCAAGTCGTTCAGATTTAGGCCAGCTTCCTGTGTTGCAACAGCTGCAGGAATGATACCAAGTGATCTAAGAAAGTACAGATTTCCTGAAGAGAATTTCAAGCTGGGGAGAAACATGAGATGTTGCTTGCCTGCCACAGGATGCAAACACCAATCCATTAGAAGGGCTAGGCTGTCCTACTCCTGCACTACGGTCTAGCCTTCCTCCCTTGGTCAGGAATGAACTAACCATGTGGACTTACTTGGCAGTCTCTTTTCACAGTTGCATAGCAGGGATTTACTTCAAATAACATCAAGTCCTTAGATTAATAACTACAGAGTGCTGACTGGGACAGTGTACAAGATATTGTCAAATGCCTCCTCTTCTTCCTGGTTCACTTCTAAAAAGTTTCTGTAATTCTATAACACACGTTCCCCTAGGGTCTTATAGTGGCTTTCACTCAGTAGTAAAAATCACCATTAAAACACTGTTCTTGAAAAAGAAGCATCCTGAATAGCTAGAGGCCCCCAAATAATTTTAAATTTCAAAAGTTGCCTAATAGGCAGATTTCCAGCCTGGTGTTTACAGCCTTCCTCCCTTTCCTTGCTTCTAGAAGAGAGGAACATGCAGTATGTCAGGAGCTCACAACAGCGTGCATGAGCAGGCACACATAAAAATAAAAAACTTTTTCACTTTTAGTTGTCCAGTGTTTCTTTACACATTCTAAAGCTTGAGAGATGAGAGTTTCAAGACAAAACCTACTGCTGCTTTTGAAGGTAACCTCATTCAACTGCTTCATGAAGAAACAGTTTGTACCAGGAGACAAGGTGTGTTTGACTTTCTCCAAATAGCATTTGCCTACTACAAGCAAACCGCCATAACTTCCTCAAAATATTACTTCTACTATGTCTGTCTCACCCAGTTGCCTCATGGATGACAGCCCTTAAGGAAAAAGACATACATTAGATGCTCTAAGGTACTAAGGATCTACGACACTCAACTGTTAAACAACTTTGAAAACTCAGTCAACTTGAAAACAGGTCTATTAATGGCATTCCAGTACAAAACCACTTCTTTCTTCCCCCGCTTTCTGCAAGAAGAATGGAAACAGACCATCTTAACCACGTCTGAGCAGGAAAACAAAGTTTGCCTTGAAATATGAAGGTGTAGTTACTGTAGATACTCCTTTCATCTCTCTGAACAAGGAGGCTGTCTAAAATATCCCTCTACCTGACCTACATGCAACAGAACACAGCAGAAGCCTGCCCCAACTCAGCAGGGATCCAGCACACTGACACCACACAGTGCACTTCGGGCTGCTTTTGGATTTGTTCTGAGGTAAAGGAGTGGCAGCATTTGCAACCACAAGCTAAACACAAACTTCTGTCACACGGCGTCTGCTGAGTGATCTGTTTTAGCAAAAGAGCAATTTTGATTAAAACTCACAACTTGAGCCTAACCTGACGAACACTCTCAAGTGTCAGTTGGGTATCTGAAAGTCATCTAAGCATTACTTAGAAAGGCCAATTCATAAAGGATCTGCCTACCCTCTCAGCATACACCCAAGGACAAGAGTGCCTGTTTTCATCAGTCAGATATTCTTATCCTTAAGAGCACCTCTCTGTACCTAACCCCGAGCAGCCAGCAGAGCTCTGTGGATGACAGGATTGGCACTGTAGCAGTAAGCATCAAGTACTCAAGTACTCCTGTGACTCTTGCACTTCCCACATCCCAGCTGATAGGTGGACAACTGTTTATTTTAGTTCCCTGTCACATTTACTAACTGTGAGATCACAAGCTACAGTGTAGCCTTCAGCACACTTCCTTCCTCAGCTATACAAGCAATTTCTTTCTCCTTTTGTAGGCCCTCACCTAGATTCCCATCTGTTTGCCTCTGCTCCAGAAAGGCTCTCAATTAAAAAGACAGTCAGTTTTACTCTGCAAAAACTGGCACAGCACAAAAAGAACTGTCATGGCTCACTTCAGATTTATTTTTGATGAACTGTCCTACAGCAGAGCTTTGGAACAAAATAGCACAATTTTAATTCCACTCAGAAAACTTATCTGGTGCACATATATAGTAATAGAAGCACAGATACAGACAGTAAAAAGACTATTGGGTTCCCCCCCCCTCCCCCCATATAAGAGTTCTGGTTTTACTTTTTGTTTGGTCTTTCAACACTGTTTTGCAGATTATTTCACCCCCAGGCAGACAGGTGCTCCAAGTATGATCTTTGCTGCAAAAAAGATACACGGCACTTATATTGCACAGTGTAATTCCACACTCAGTTACTTGGGTACAGATAACAATACCGTTTTAGACTACAACTCTAAGATAAACCTAAAGTAGTTCACATCACTACAAGAAGCATCCCTGAAAACATACAGGTACCAAAGGAATAAAACACCACATCTGAATAGTTAAAGTTTATTTTTGCAAAGCCTTTAATGTGAATAGTCCAAGTATCCCCCACTATTCACTCAGTTCATTTTTATCTAGAATGAAGTCTACAGGATAGATTTTGAGCAAGAGTAAAAAAAGACGCAACGAATAAAAAAAAATGAAAATACTCAGCTGTACCAAGTTTGGTTGGGTTCTTTTCCTCCCAAAAGCTTGTGATTTTAATACAGAGGCAAGTCATCCAAAAGGCAATAACTTGATTAATGTTCAAAGTTTTCCACAGAGATAAGAGACTCTTTCCAAAGGGAAATACACTTGTTTTTGAATGGTTATTCTTTAAGGCAATGTGATTGCTTCATCGCCATTTAATTATAATTCACAGAAAAGAAGAGTGTTTCTTGTCTCCTTTTCTTATAACAGTAATTTCAGTATATACTTCACTGTGAAAGACTACTGAAAAGTCTTTGTCATACACTGTCTACACATCTCATCCTGAGGTAAGATGCAGCTGCTGTTATATGTGGAAAATCACAATTACACTAATCAAAACCTCTAAATGCAAGAACGCACAACCTGTGTGATTTTCAAGCTGGGCATGCCTAACACACCCTCTCTCTTGGAACTGTACTACCTTACTATCATACCCCAAAACATTGTAGAACAACTTTACTTTTTTTGTTTCGTTTACCCTGAGCAGCACAACCCATGCCTTGAAGATGGAAATGGGAGCAAAAGCACGCTATTATTTTTTTGCAGAAAACCTTGGTTTCTCATTCTCTTTTGTAATCTAGGGCCAATGCGAGAACAGTCAGATTTGGGTTTATTTTCTCCTCTGCAAACTTTGTTTTCCTTAAACCGCTTCTTCACCAACGCACGCAGAAGGGTACAAGGATCTCAGGATCATTAGACGGGTTTGGCGCAGGCAGTGTCAGTCAAATTCTTCCATTTGCTTTGACACGGGTGATGGTGGGGTGTTTAGACGAGACGAACATCCCTGTCATTTCCACTTCATTTTGTGATAAGCAGGAGGGGAACTCGGAGGCCACGGCGCTGTCTACTTGTCCCACGGCGCTGTCTACTTGTTCCACTCCGCGGCCACCCCAGGCACGAGCCCCGGCGGGCTGCCCCGGCCGGCCGCGCCCGGCCTGACC
>VZTA01020150.1:374246-448945 GCA_013398855.1 Mohoua ochrocephala
GGCGCGGGGGCGCCGGGGGCCCGAGCGCGGCTCGGGGTAACGCCGCCCCTCTCCCCCGTTCCGGTGCGCTCCAGGTAGGAGCCGTAGGTTGGCTACGGCTCAAAGGTGCGCCAAAAGCACACGGTGGTTGCTTAAAGAAGTTAATTGAGACCATAATGAGCTGGAAACGTAAATGCCAGTGCAGCATTTCTTGAGTTTCTAAAGGGATGGTGAGATCCAGTGGTGAAGGGTGTTTCAGAGATGCTGCGTACTGCTGCTTTTATGTGCATCATTATGCCTCTGGATGTGAACAGTCTATCATTAGTCTTGCCGATACAAAGCAAGATTCCCAATGCCTGCAAATAATTGCAGCATTTCTTAGCTTTTCTGTTATTTTAGTCCTAAAATACATTAATCACTTTTTTTCCCCCCTGAGTGTCATTCATATTTTCCAGTTATAAAGGGTTTAGCTGATAAAAGTTTAAAATAAATGAGCATTTATGTTTCTAGGAAACACTTAGTAAGCAAATGGTTAACATGGTGCTTTCAGATAAAACTTGTGCTCTGAGGAAGTCCACGGCACTTCCACACTTACACAAGACTGCATGAAACTGACAGGAAGTTGCAGTGAGGCTTCTGGCAAGGCGAGTGGGTGTGGAGGAAGCAGAGGCTGCCTGTTTGTAGGGCAGAGATAGAAAAGAGAGACCGTATGACTTCAAGCGAATCTGTGGGAGATGCTAGAGCCCAGAGCAGGGTCGAAGGACGACCAGTGAAATGAACTGCCCTTGGTAGGGAAGGCTTCATCGAGATGCAGGGCATACAGAAAGCGACGCGCTTAAAAATATCTTGTACAGTGTTGCTCCCAAATCCTGAATGTCATAAAATCTCTTCCAAAGTCCAGACAAATCTCTTGGTGTTTTACAGCTTAAACCCTTGTGCAGTCCTTTGATAATGAATCCCTGTAAATGATGGATAATGCAAGAGAGCTCTGGTTGTGAGAAATCAAGTCCATAGAAACCAGTAAGGATAGATGCCTCAGCAAGGCATCCTATGCAGGACAAAAATCATGAATGAGAGGTGTCAAAGCAGGTGAAATACAGCCTTTCAAGTGAAAACCAGAAGAGCATTTTACGCAATTATTAGCTGTGTAGCATGTTGGCTCACCAGACAGAAAAATAACTGGTGTTCTTATTTTTTTCCGTCATTAGATATTATTATCAGCACCCAGAAATAGAGGAAAAGAACAAAGATACATATCCTCGACCCTCACAACTTTCTTCAGTGAACTAGGTTAATCACAAATAACTTGCAGTGTTCCAGGAACAGATATGTATCATTAAAGTAATAGTATTTTACAGTGTACCTTTAATTGTTCTGTGTTTTATAGGCGCTGGGACAGATCCTCCTCTTTGCTGTACAATAAGAAAAGAGGAGGGCGGCCTTTGGGAATCTTGAGTAAATCTCTGTGAGCAGATCCTGGTGTTTTGAGCTTCGTACGGGGGGTATCTGGAACTTAGTATTTTAAAAGACATGTATATACACATATATACACATATGGTTTGCTTAATATAGACATGTTTGGAGATTGATCACTGTAACCAGAAGAAACAGGCAATTAGGATTCATCCTAAGCAAGACACCAAGTGTTCCCTTTTCCCGACTCTCTCAGCCACATAGTCTGAATGTAATTTGGGCCTTTACTTTTGGATTTTCCCGTGAATCATCTAGCTAATCCTCAGCACAATTCTTAAACCAGCTTTACTCATATCAGTGTGACTGGCAAATAGCAATTGGTGTGCTTGTTAAGCATACTCACCCGGTACTTCGCAGGGCTTGTTCCGCCCAGCTTGCTCAGAGTTTCATAGGTGCCTAATCGCTGACAGTGACTTCAGCAGCTGAACAAGTGCTGAGGCTTCCCTAAGATAGAGCAACTCCCCAGAGAACCAGGAATGTGGGTGAAATGAGGGGGATATGGCCACAGTGCTCTTGTGTTGAATAGGAACAACACAGATACATCAGCTTGCTTTAGTGGGCCTGCCTGTGCCCAGCATTGCTCTGGAATTTTTGAAAGAAGGTCAAATACTTAGCCCCCTGTTTACTGAACAAAAAGCAGAAGCGACCTGCTTATGCACATAAATCTTAACGTCAAACAGACCTTTCCAAAGCACTGTAGCACTTGTCCTTTGCCGCTGTAATTTCTGTCTCTCAATTTACCAGTTGCCTGCGTGCGCTTCAAAACCCTTTTATTTCAATGACCAGTGCTTAGCTGGAGGTAGTTCAGTCCGCTCATCACTAACACAGTGAGCCATCTGATAATCTCATGGCTCTTGTGAGGAACAAGAGAACATAAGAGATCCCCTCTGATGGAAGATGAGGAGGAGAATACTGACAAATCTTGTTAAAAAGTTCTGTGGAATTAGTGGGGGAGTAAGGTGGGGGCTGACAGATTATTTGGGGAAAACAAAGTAATATTTTTAAAATGATTCTTTAATAAAAGCTTGGCAGGGCAGCCTTTGGTCACCTCCATGTAGTTTTCCTAACTTTGCCTGCATTGTTTTCACTGGGACTGCATGGGTGTTGGAGTGAAGAATGTGGCACTATGTATATTGCAGTTTCATTACTGCTGAAACACAGCCATCTCTGGGACAGAATGCAGAGCTGGCTTGTGCCAGCAAACCCTAAAGTTAAATGGGTATGTGGTGCCAGGGAATACAGTGCTGGCTGCATGCCAGCTAGCTGTGAGCTTTTCTAGAAACTTGTCCTGAAGGGAAAAGAAATGCCGTTCGGTAAATCTTAGGAGGATGCTTTGCTTTCAGAGGGGAGGCGAAGTTCTCATCTTTTAAGGTGAATGGACTGAAAGGGATAAATTCTTAGCCCGACAACTTGGCTATTCCAGCAAGAGAATGGTTACTGGATCAGAATGTGCTTTGGATCATGAGAGCAGTAAAGAGAAAACTTCTTCAACGCTAAGGAAAAATGTCTGGGTTTTTTGAGACGTAGGTATGTGAGATATTTTTATCATTCTTTATCCTTCAACATGATTTTCATTTGTTATTTCTCCGTATTCAGAAGATTTAGTCACGTAGAGTGGGAATACCTGTCTGTCTGGGTAGAACCTTGAGATGTTTCGGGGATGTGTCTTCCCCTCCAGACGCGATGCAATTTCTCTGTGTCTTCCTATCTGTTGATACAGCTTCAGCCTGAGGTTTTTCACCTGATAATTATCAGTTCTTCTCGTTCATCATCTTCACTTCAGACATAGCTTCCATTATGCAGTTCTGCTTCTTAACGTCTCCTCATTGCATCTTCTTGATGTATTGCTATTTGCTAATCAGAGTTGTTTAAACATTGGTTTAATCACAAGCTTGACTGAAACTTAACGTGAAGATTTGTTTCTCAACTTTTTTTTTTCACTTTCCATACGTTTACTTCATTGTTGAGGAAATTTCTGTCACTTTGCTCCTCTTCCTCCTCCAAACTCTCTTGAATTAATGCTTTTTCTTATCTCTAAGGGATGCTCCATGACTCTTCAATTTATCTGCCAAAATCTCTTACTGAAGTAACCCTTTTCCTTATCCTTGGCCGAAATCCTATTATTTGTTCATACAATGTAGTCCTCCCTTTATCTTGTGATTTGTCTCCTTCCCTACCCTGTGATAACTGCTTTGAGGAGCAAAATTTCCCTTTGTTTTTTTAAGCCGGGGAAGAACAAGCAATGGACACTACTGCAATTTAAATTGTAAATGTCAGCATTTATTTACAGGGGTCTAATTTTTCAATCTATTTTCTTCTATCTTTGAGAGACTACTTTTATATCACTGCAGTTACTTCAGATAAAGCAAGGAATAGCTGCTTCACAACATATCTGTTGTGAAAGCACGGTACTCTGAATTGCAGATGGATTCCAGAGAATGTCCCGAGCTCTGGAATTTAAACTCCTAAAAATAAGGATTCATTTAGTAAAAGGAAAAGCCTACTTTATTTTATCCTCTGTGGAAAAGATCTTTCAAATTTCTTTGGACATCCAGCTCATCAGATAAGGAACAAGATTGTCACAGCAACGTAAGTGCTTTAAAAGTGTAAATGAAGAATAATGTATCCACTTGAAACTAGAGAAGGAATGTAATTACCTGGAGGAAAATCTGTCCGGGATATGGGTGACTATTGCTCTCAAAAAAAACCGGGAAGTCACACACATTTTCACAGTTTCAAAGCTTCAAAAGTTATACTTCTCTACTTTTCCAGGAGAACACTTTTAGCGGCTCGTGATGCAGAAAGGAGGTTACTACTTTCTGAATCACCAGCTGCTGCGATACCTGGATAGTTCCAAGTTTTCCATAAAAGGGCCGGGTGCAATGGCAGTTAACTGATGATGATGATGACTGATCACAATGTGTCAGTATAAAGTTGTAAACGAGCAATTTCCTCATTTATAGTTCCCCGCTATTTTCGAGAATGTCCTTCTTCACTCCATTACCAGATGTTTTAGAATAAGACATTGAGCAAAATAGAGCCTGATCAAAGATAGCACCGAGTCCATAGCGGTATCGTTATCAAGTACGGAGAAAGTGGGTACTTTTCACTCTGCTTCATGGGAGCATGAAAGTCCAGAATTTTTCCTTGCTAAAAGCGTGTTTATAATTATAACTGAATGTCAGTAACAGCATTTTAACTATTGTACCCTTCTTTTGTTCTTTGATTTTTTTTTTTCACTGTTACTAGTTTTTAGCATACTCATTTATATCCAGGTTCTGACTCTGCTGGAGACAGAAGAAAGGTTCCTGTTGATTTTAATGAGCTTTATATCAGGACCTAAATTCAGCCCTTGAGGGATGTGCAACATTTAGCTATACTTGCATTTAAAATATATATTCACTTCTGGTTCATGTCCATATTAAGACTGGAACGACGGGCCTAAAAAGACTCAGTGTTTTTGTCCCGCTTTCCCTAGCAGCAGAATTGTATCCCAATTAATACAGCAATTTACACTGACATATAGATGTGGAAGTGACTTTGCTTCTTTTTTGTTTCTGTCCACTTCAGAATCAAGCCTTAATTAACACAATGGGCCAAAAGCATTCACAGGAAAATAATTATTTACATTAGCAGTTCATTAGTTTTGGTATTCAGTTTGGTTAGAACAACAAAATGTACAGCACAGAATGGAAAATTTATTTCATAACTTTGCTAGATATTTTCTTCTCGGCTTTCTCTGTAGATGTGGCCTTGTTCTGCCATATCTTTCCTCTGGCCATGGAAGCTGTTGCTGAAAATACAATCATGAGAAAGGTCTTAATGAGTATAGTTAAAGTCTACACCAAGAAATAAACATATTCCTTGCCTTTTAAAGCTAGCCAAAAAGCAGGTTAATTTTTTCCTTTTTTTTTTTTTTTTTTGAAAATGAGTGCACTGCGGGTTTTTTAGCTGATAAAAATTTCTTTCTTTTACTTCTTTCTTAAGAAGTCCGTAAATTGCAAACCCCTGAAACAGTCATTTCATTAAAGTGTTTACCGCTAATCCAACTGTATATGTTATAGTTAGAATAAAACATTTTAGTGAAATTTTGTATCCTCTAAATAACCAGTGTAAAAACAGGAAAATGTTGATTTTGGGTAAGTGCATATATTCAAACCATCTCCAAATAAGATGTTACCTCTGGCACAGGTCATGGTTCTCAGTCTGATCTGGAAAAGTTTGGATGTTTTTTCGGGTCGTATGGGTGCAATGATGATCAATGGCATCAGACCTGTGCAGAGATGTGGTGATGCCCCACCCTGCCTCCTCTGGCTTGCTCCCTCTCATCATACTCTGCAGCTTGTTTGCTTCACTTTAGCCTGCCTTTCGGGGGGTTTATCGGCTAGTAAGCCGACAATCTATTCACCCCTTTCTGCTGTCACCTTTAGAAGGACTCAGGGGTCAAATCCCTTCTTGTTCCTCAACTGTCCTGAAAGTCTGAATAGATGATTTGTGCAACAGGGATTAATTTTACCTTTCATTTTACTTCTGCTCTACTATATAGTTCTCTTGAACTTCAAATTGAAGATTTCATAATATCCTATTGACATGAGATATCTTTGTTGTTATATTTACTTTTTATCAGTAAAAACATGCATTTGAAATGAAAATGCTGTCCTCTTCCTTTCTTAGAAATTCAGAAGTCCCAAGCTCTTAATTGCCTCTGCACTACACAGAATCTTCTGTTTCAACCTCAAGCGGCATAAAATTTGAACTCTAGACAGGATTTTGACATTCAGAGAAGGCTGGTGAAGAGGACGCCTGTGAATCACTACCAGAGATAGGGACAGAATAGAAGCTGTTGCCCTGGTGTTGCATTTCCTTCTGTGAAAATGATACTCCTGTTGCCCTGGTGCTGTGTTTCACATGCTAAGGTGATACTCCACAGTCTATGCTAGTTGTGCGGCCTGCTTGTGTGGCCTGTGCGGCGTTTCCAAATTAAATACAAATGAAAGAAGACACGGGATCATGATTTTAATGATGTGACATAAAATAAAAATTCTAATTTGTTTTAGCGGTGTTGCCACCTGAATTGTTAGTTTTCCTCCCTGCTTTTCCTAATTTTTGTTGTTTTCTAGATTTTTTCTTCTCCATTCTTCCTTAAAAAAATCACCAAATTATGTGAGTTTCAGACCCCAGTGCGGCCACAATGAATTCAAGTAATGGGTTTCATGCTTTCTCTAACTCCTATAATTCTGTCTAACCTTTATTCTACATAATCCCATTATTTTATAAAATAGCAACTTTTCCCTTCCCCCTTCTTCTCTTTATCTTTTATCTCGTCTCTCTTTTTGCTTTAACACGGTAGTTTAAAGATTGCAAGTTAGTTCTAGGGTGGAGTTGCGTGATATAATCAACTTCAAAATGCTATTTAAATTTCCTTTCATCCACTACAATACTGAAATTTATGCTCAGAAATCAGCATTTACTCTTACTGTGTTTTTTTATGCTCCTTCAGTGTTATAAAGAGAGGACTGTAGCTTTTTTTGCCTGAAAACACTCTTAGATTAGTACCTTGTTATTTAACAATTCTGGTACGTAACAGTGGATTCAGAGAAAGAGCAGTGTCTTGTAGATAACGGTCATTTTATAACCAGTTCTTGCGAATAGCTTTTTATCATTTAAGTGATTTTTTTTTTTCTGTCTCTGGCATTCAGTAATGGAGGAAAAGTCCTCAGGGGGTAATCCTTCCTTTTATAGAAGAAATTCTGAGGTGCTTCAGGCTTTCCCAGGTTAGCCCATTTCCTAGTCTCCCTGTAGCTGCCCTGTTCTAGGCATAACATTGTATTTTAGTTCCCAAAAATATTCTGCGCATGATTTGGGCTGCTCCTGAAGGCACATGGACTCCAGAAAGCCAACACAACTGCCCACAGTGTTTAATTTGCAGAGAACAACGAGTGTCAACAAGTCACTGGGCCAGTAATTCTCAGAGTTTTCCATACACAGGATTTTTGCTCATCTAGCCAAAGTGTGATTAGATGGCTCTCTCAGATGACAGTGTAGGGAGGGCAGTCAGTCATGACTCCTTGCCACATACATGACACCCGTGATGAAAAGCTGAGTGTGTACTTGTCCAAGTTACACTCTGGAGATACATTTCTTAATGCTCTCTAATAAGCTACCTGTGCACAACAGAGTCACGAACCGTTCTGTCATCTAGATGCCTGTCAGCTTGTTACAGCTTGTTCCAGGTTTGCTAGTATATGTCCAAGGCAGCTTAGTCCATAATTAGGAATCCTAAACACTACTAATAAATCTCAGCCCCATTTTCTTTCAGAGTATATCAGTGGCAAAATGCTAGTTTCGATATAGCTGAACCTATATAAAAACTATAATTTCCCTAAAAGACAATTAGAAACGTATTATATGCTCGGTGTCCTGTGGTTTGGTACCAGTATCACATAAAACAGGTTCCATGGAGTTACACGGAATCTGTAAGATGGACAGATGGACCTTAGTTCTGCCCTCCCATATAAGCAATAGCATAATATGTAAACAAATTACAAAATTAGTCAAAGAATATTTTTGAATACATCTCCAAAGTGAAATTGATTTGGTTATTTGCTTACCTACACACTTCATAAACATATACATGTAGGCAAAAAAACAAATGCACAATTTTGATACATCGGTTTCCTAATAATTTGTCTACAGTCTAATGGGTTTTCAGTGACAGCGTAATAATATTTGGCATAATGCACTCTACCTATATACACGTAAACATTTAGTTAGAATTGCTCTGGGAATCCTATTTTTGAATTTCCACACTTCTTTGCAATGAAATGTTTGACCTTCATGATGTATTAACATAGAGGGTTTTTTTAAATTTAATATACCGATGAAATTGGGGCAGAGAACACAGATGACTGCCTCTGAGCCCTCAGGCTCCTGATTATCTCAGGATAACTGTGCCTTCCTGGAGTTGCTCAACTGCTGCATTAACAGTCTTTACTGTGAAGAAAGCAGCGCTAGATAAACATCATTCAGAAGGGTATCTCTAATTGTTTGAGCCTATGGAAATAACGTGCCCCAAGCATCAGCAGTAGATAGGTGTGGTTTTCAGATCATCAAGAAATATCTTTGGCTAGTATTAGCTCAGTGCTGTGTCATCCTCTTGTTTTAATTGACACTGAGTGTATCACTCGCTCATTCTAACGTATTTACAAATCTTGATTAAGTCACAATAGTTAAATGTCAATATATTCATAGCAGCTTTATAGGCTAGGGAGTTACCTGCCCTTTTTTGTGTCTGAATACCTCATGCAGAGACAGTAAAAAACGTTTATTTATGCCCGAGTTTTGGCTAGTGCCAGCAACAGCTGCCAGCAGCTGAGGGTGGCACTAGGAAGATGCAACACTCAACAGAGGCATCCCAGTAGGTATCTGCACTCCCCAACTGAGCAGCTTTTCAAAGCCACCATCCCTGTGCTTGCAGTCATTACAGCGAACAAAACCAGGGAGTGGGGAACTTCTGCGCCGTTCAGAGCCACCACATGGATTCAAAACTGGACAATAACTCCACTGGAGCTGGGGACCTTGTGGTTGCCCCTCTCTGTGTGTTGTTGACAAGGAATGTTTTGAAGATGTCCTTCTCTGCCTCTCGTATCTTCAGTATCTGTTTGTTCCTTTTCACACATCCACCATCTTGTGCTCCTGCATATGTCACCCCAATCTTATAAATGTCCTGCAATTCCCCTTGCACTACACCTGCAGCTCACAGCTCATGTAACTGCCAGCACAGAAAATGGATATATATACCCCATAGGAAGCTTGGTGAAATGAAAGTGTTGGGGTGCTTGGAAATTCCAACCGGAAGGTCTGTCCCACATAAATGAGGCCACTATTCCAGTAAATTACATCTATTTCTGCTGTGTAAAATTAGGGAAATTTGGTTTCTTGGGACCTTGCTGTCCTTCCAGATTAATTGCATCCAAATTAAAGAGAAGGTGCTGATATTATACTGGCAGTATCAGATGTTCCTGTTTCATTTACTGATATACAAGTTCTATTTCCCCGTGAATGACAAGTGGTCTGATGACAGTTCCTGAATATGTTGGAATTTATCTGAATACAGTAAAAATCAAAGTCGTTCTAAGGGGGAAAGAAAAGAAAATATAGCTTGATTGTTGATTACTATTTTCTTTTTTTTGGGAAGTTTTATCCTAACCTGTCCTCAAAAATACTTTATCATTAACAATTTGGATATTGATAGAATATCTTTACCATAGCTCCTTTTGCTTATTTCTCAAATTTGTATTCATATGTGCCTCAAACTGTGATACTCTATGTCAAAGTACCCATCACTGCCTTGTGCATATATATATATATCAATTAATATTTATATCCACTAATATTTACTATTTATACAACACTTTATGTACATTAATACATTGTTACATAATACATTATTGTAACAACATCATACCTATACTAACACATACCTATACCACATGCAATTATTATATTGGGCTATGTAATAATAATAATTACAATTGTGTATAAATTGTGTGTGATGAGAAAGATCACAAGAGGATTGTAACAGCATGCTAGCTATTACTAGTGGTACTTATTTACAAGGAGAAAATTAACTAAAACAACTGTAGTGGATTACGCGTGCCTGAAAAAGTAGTTGTCCTGGAACTGGCATACCTTACTTTAATCCAGAGAAATGTTATGAGATACAGTCCTTGTTATTACTAACAGCTTCCCCACGAGTTGTGAGATGCTTGTAGTGAACATTTATCTGCAGACAGAAGTTGCTGCGTGTTTTACAGAGAAACACAGAACCACAGAAAGGCGTTAACACTTCAGCTCTAACACTGTGGTTTGTGAACACCGATGGCTTCTGAAGCCTCTCCTCTTTCCATGGCAAACACTCACAAACCTGCTGTAGGAAGAGATAAATAGCTAGACTTCAATGCCAGCCTGCTTCCACTCCTCCGAACGGCTCATTCAGTAGCACTCGGCTTTACAGACATTTTATCCTGAGGCTTTTATCGCTGAAAGGAAGTGGGGACTTGATTTCCCTGTTCCCACTGCCAGCTCCCCAGTTGCACACAGATCTGCTGCTACAATAGGCTGTAGTCATGTTTCAGCAGCAAGCATGAAACAGGCCACAGCTACAACAAACAGAGAAAGAGGAATAATAATAATAATAACCTCATCTGTTCTCAAGCTGACATAGATCCATGAAGTGCTGCTGGTATTTTGGTTGCAAGATGATGATACACGAACTTGTTTAAATGATACAAAGTAATCCCCTATAATTATACTCATTAAAATGGGAAGGATGCAGACCACGCACTCTTGCATCATAGATATTATCTGTGAAGTTTTAAGGTTTGAAAATAATTTGTTCTGTCTTTAAAAAAGGGCTTCTATCAGTGCAAAGTTTAGCAGTTTAATGAAACCTTCATGCTATGCAACATATACTCCTCTATTTAAACAAGTCAAGGGTCTGATCACAATTTACGACCAAGCTGTAACTTTCAGAGCTCAGAGTGCACAAGGAATGCATAATCAGATTTTTGGAGACTCAATTCTACAGCTCACAGCTGCCTTGAGTATCCCTTAACAACATATATTCCTAAGTCTTCCTCCCAGCTCAGATGGAGAGGAGAAGATATTAATTAAGGGTGCTATGCCAGTTCATACCAGACAGAGAGCCAACCTAATAGTTATAGTCCACAATAGAAAGAAGTGTCTTGATGGAGATCTCCAAGATACAGATGCTAATTATCCTGAAGATAATTACTGGGTGCAATGGTAACAG
Organism: Mohoua ochrocephala; assembly: GCA_013398855.1. NCBI lineage: Eukaryota > Metazoa > Chordata > Aves > Passeriformes > Acanthizidae > Mohoua > Mohoua ochrocephala. The sequence continues at coordinate 385,513 of VZTA01020150.1, forward strand.
ATGATGAGTACTCTTTACTCACAGGAACCTGTGGGCCAAGTGTAAAATGGTGCTGGCTCCATTCCTACTGGCTGATAAAACAGGAGTATGAGAATCACAGATACTCAGCAATGCTAAGGAAAAAGCCCCATATGAAAACCGCATCTACATTAACCAGCAACTCTTTGGAGCAGAGCAGCAATGTTCATACTGAAAATGATAGTCAAAATGGGTCCAAGAAACTGGCTGTTGGATCTTAAGCACTGAAAACTTTATCCCTTTCTCCTGCCACGTTACAGCAATCTAATAGTTTCTCTGTGTTTCTCCAGCCCACGTGTTCTATATTGCACTCACAAGGTTTTCTCTTGAAATCAGAGATGTTGATCTGCTGAAAGGATTCCCCTGGACCAGAAGACAACTTGGTGCTATGGCCCATTGTGGTCATCCTGCAAATCTTTTGCCTAAGTGGGACAGAAGCTTTCCTGAATACCCTCAGTACATTTATAGCATTAGTGCCATATGTTCATATGTTCTTTTTCCATAACTTGTAAAAAAGTTATGCTCATTGTGAGACCTTGTGCCTGCTGTCCAGGTAGAGATCAGACCAGGACCTCTCCAGGGAGGGCCAGGGAAATGTGTGAGGTGTGTGTCCAGGGACATTGCTGTGAGGTCCATCTGACTGCCTTCCTCTGTGCCCATGGAAGTGAAAAGCACAGCAGAGTTGCCCAGCATGGGACCCCAAAGCCAGGCACGAGGGTGCGAGCCAGCTCGGGTAGCCCAACCAGATCCTGTCTAACAGCTACAGTGCCTGTGCAACAGCAGTCCCTTCTGCCTGGCCTTGTGGTTGTGCTGCTCTGCTGCTGGGATAGAGACAGTAGTTGTAAAACTGCTTTAAAGCTGGCTGTTAGTGATCAGGAGGAGGGGGGCCACAGAGTTCCAACTTCAGTCTCTGTCAGGTTTGCCCCTAAGTAGAGTCTGGCCATATCTACAGGTTAGCAGTCCTTCACAATGAATGTTCATGTAAATTAGAACCTTATTTTATTAACTGAGCTGCTGAAAACATATCTCCTTCTCTACCATACACATTTAAAGGGTTCTGTCAACAAATAAAAAAATCACATCCAAAATACTTTCTGTTCCCCAGGGATCATACAGCACCTCCAAAGTCTGCCTTACTGTCATTCTCCCAATCTGTTTTGCACTTCTGTTGAACAGAGCTCATACCTAGGAGCAGTTCTTCCAGAATGCTACATGACACCTATAGGTTCTCCTGTTGTTCTGTTTGTCTTGAACTTAGTGCTCCAGGGACATAAACAGATTTGCCATTAAGAGGTAAATGCAGTAGAAAGGTGATATCAGTACAACTACAGGAAAAATTAAGAATAAATCTGCATTGTAAGAGAAATGAAGCTGTTAATTATTTAGAATTCATCACCCGCATGGGACAGTAGAGCTTTGTGATTTATTAAAAGGTTAATTTTATTTTGAATTTTGTTTCCAACTTCAACAGTTATATCAGCCACCCCTATAGGCCTTTCAGCCCCACACTCTGCAAGCAGCTCTGCCCTGCAGGTGCAGTTCCAGGGAAAGCCACAATCCTTTTATAAGCTATATGTTACTGAAAGATAAGCCTATTCCTTGGGCAGTGTTCTTCCTAGCGTTGCTATGTGGGGGAAATATGCCAATGTCTGAACTTTTCAGTATCTCCTCCATTGCAGAGGGAAGTTAGACCTGAGTCCTTGTTTCCTCCCGGTGAGGGAGAGACCTGCTGCTTCATGCAGTAAAAACAAATGCTCCCTGTACAAGACCTTCCTTTAATTTTTTACTAGGGTATCATGGGAAGGTCAGATGAAATCTGGCCCTACAGCATTTAGTCTGACTCATTTTTTTCGTGCAGCTTCTTTCATGTAAACAATACAGTAAAACACTTCGCAGAACAAAGGAGTATTTGAGAGGCCTGCTAAAGATGTTGGGTTCATTAGATTCACATAAGGCCAGATTCTGTCCTTCAGGACACACCTTTCATTAGGAGTTAGATCATGCATCTGGGGAATGGAAATTATCTTTTAATGCAGTCGTATCAAAGAGATTCCATTTGACAGTTTTCTCATTTCTTTCCACAATTAGAAATGCTAGCAAAAGCCCTAGAACAAGTTCGTTTTTCCTTTGATTTATTCCATGTCTCAAGATTGTTGCTTAATTTTTAAAAAATTCTGTATGACCGTAAGAGAGCTCTGTTTCTGTTGGCAACTTGCAAATGGCTAATTTTCCTCTCCTGCCTTTGCTCTTCCACAGAAACCAGTTCTTCAGTTTCAAACTATTCCTTGGAAGAAGAAATGTTGCAGAACAAGAAGGAAGACATTGTTCCAGTAAGGGACCCACATGCTGTTGTTCATGGCCCAAGGTCAGTCTCTGAGTCAGCTGGGCCTTCCTTCCTTGCAAAGATGATGGAGAGTGGGAAGGCTTTGTTGTTACACAAGGGATATGAGAGGTTGGGAAGGTGGAATATATGAGCAGGACAAAAGGAGATGAGGCAAATTTGCAGATAAAATGTCAGGAAACGTGCTAACAGCACTAGGTAGCAATGCACCATCAGACGTACTGCAACAGCAATCTGCTGGTTGGGAGATGCAGAAGAATGGAATGCAGAAAGTGTCTAGACTCACTTGCTCACCATGAACAACATCTTCCACTGAAGACATCTTCCACTGGAGACAAAATGCTGAATGGGATGTATCATTAGTTTGACTTAATGAGACATTTCTGCTGCTTTTAATTAGGACCAGATATTTGAAATAATTATTGTTTTTCAGTGAAATTTTCATAGCACTTGGATTGTAATAACAATCGGGAATCAAATTAAATAAATAAAAGTCATGTTTGTCCTAGTTTTTATTGCCACAGGATGTGTTTCTGTCTTGTAGGTGTTCTTTACTGTTCATTTACAGCATGTCATATAACAATTATAGAAGCCTCAGTCTGTATTTCGGGGGAGGAGCGGTGCATCTAAAAGCCACTGCTTGATGGAGAAGAAGGGAGACTGAGAGAGCTGGAAACAGATAATGTAGCAGATGTGGGCTCTTACTAGTAAAATCCAAAATTTCTATTCCAATTTTTCCAATTTAAAAAAAAAATCTATGTTTTATCCCAGGTAGAGGGTGATCGAGTCTGACACTCTGAGCTTTTCCAGACTCATATTCTGTTATCAATTTGATTTACCTCACTTAATCCCTTTAGAAACTGTATCTGACCTAATTTTTTCTGCAATGACTCCTATGGCAAGAACAAATAATAGGGGTGACCCTGTGCATTCCTGCCATATCTCTTTCTCTGTAATGTGGATCACTCTAGTTTCAATTCACATTTGTCTATGAAGAGACAAAGTCAAAGATCAGTTCAAAGCAGCTGATACATTCTTGCAAATTCACATTTGGCAGCACTCTAAGTGGGTAAATATTGCCAACATGTATTGATTGCTTTTTCTGCTTCAGCCAACAGACCCGAAGTTATCTGCCAAATATATATCTTTTTTTTTGTAAATGACACCTCATATTGCCTGATGTTGCATGAGCTGTATCAATTTACTGTGAACCTCACCTGCTCTGAGAGTGCTGGCTCTGTAGGGGATTCTTCTTTTTTTTGACAACAGATTTTGTGATTTCCTCTTTAATACAAATTTAGCAAAGAAACAGTCTGCTAATAATGACACTTCCAGTTATGGCCATTTGCCACATTTTAGGGAGCTGTCTGTCTTTGAATTTGCTGTGACATTGCAAGGTGGAAACATTATAAATGACTTTTATCTCTCTTGGGCCACTATTACTTTTCCCGTGTGCGTGTGTGTGTTACTTGTGCGTGTTTGTGTGTGTACTTGTGAGTGTGTAACTGATAAGACTGTTCAAGTCTGTTCTGTTAATAGGCCTTCTGTGCTGCTCCTGCTGCAGCCAGCAGCCAAGCTGCCCTCACCACTTGTGGTGGGTGATGGAGAATGCTCAGAATTCAACAAGTGTCTGCTGGCTCAGCTGCTTTTTTATCCATGGCAAAAGCAGGCTGGCAGTGAAGAGGAAAGTGTGCTGTGCTTCAAGGAGCAATATCCTAGGCTGCTGGTGGTGTTGAGAGAGAGGTTCTCTTGGATTCAATGACAGATGAAAAAAAAAATGTTCTCCCAAATAAGTTCCTTCTCTTTGCCAGAAACAGATCTGTTTTATGAAAGAGCTGTGCAGCTGAATGCTGTTGCATCACTAGATACGGAAGCTGAGATAAGGAAATAATCTTTATACAGTTATATTGTACTTATAAGGATTATAAAATAATTACTATGATGAGGTCTAATAGGTCCAATATCAATGTCCCAGGTTTTACAGAAACATGGCAGAGGCATACCCTGCTTTGAGAAAGACACAGGCTGTTTCAAGAAGACATGGAAATCCACTGCTGCTGCTTTTGACATGACATTAGTGGTTATGGTGAAGACCTGTATGAATAAACATCAATAATGCAATGTGAATGCTTCCCTTTAACAGCAACCACCGTGTGAAGTAGTTTATTTCAGATTCCTTTGCTGGACTGGAAGGTATACAGTGACTTATAAATGCTTTCACTGCTCGTTCTTTTTCTGCCATGATCATTAATCAACTCAAAGTCTCATTTAGCTTACCGTTGCGAGGAAAATCATGCCTCTTGTATTACATAGCTGCAGCTTGATGGGGAACTTCAGACCCTTCCTCCTCTCAGCAGACTCTTCCTCAGTGCCTCTGTGCAGTGGCTTAATAGCTCCCGGCCCAGAGAGTATTACCTCCATTAGTTGGTGGTACTGAGAATTGCCCATCTGGGACATCAACTGGAAAAGGCTTGAACACCACCCCTTCACCTCACCCCACACTTTTTCTGTTCCCCTTTCCCAAAATATAGGCTTGAACTAGGAGCAGTTTAATTCTGAGATTCCTATTGACTGGATCAATCCCTCAAACAGAAGAAATATCATCTTCAAATTTACAGAATTTGTGGTGCTAAATTCTTGGGTTTGATTTTTATTTTATTTTTAAATGAAGGGAAACTGAGGCAGAAAGGAACAATAGCATGAGGGACAGAAGTTCAAGGCTTCAGTAGAGTGGTCTTTCCTTTCTTTTTATGCAGTGGGATATGGAGGTCCTCATGTGGGGTCCTTGTGATAGGATGGATAGCGCAAGCTGCTGATTGACTGTTTTGAACAGGCTTACAGGTCTGCAGTTGGAGGGCTAATGGTAAGGAATTATTACCTGCTCTTGGATCTCAATTATGCAGTCTTTTTCTCTGGTCTTCTGCGAAGCAAGAAAATTGAAGCAGAAATGAAATTTATTAGCTGCTTTATGAATGTGGTAAATGCTGATGTCTTATTGCAAATGAGGCATTTGCTAAATAGAAATGCTTTTAAAAGAGTATAATCCTTCACTGTCCCTCCAGGACAAACAACTGGAGAGCGGTGATTGCAGAAATCATTTAGGTCATGCAAATCAAACTCCAGCAGCAGTGTTTCATGCAGTGAGAAGGGAAAGCTAGACTGTCTTACTAAGAACCCTTGTAATGATAAACATTATTAAAATAACTTAGTAGAAATTACCAAGTGGGGGTCGAGAAGGGCTAAGAAGGGCAAGCCGATCGCGGAAATGTGTTTTTAAGTGGACTAATTTCAAAGAAGTATGTTTATCATAGTCACACATAAATGGCTGAACAATAATCACACCAAAAAGATGCGAAAATCATAGCCCTTACAAGGTCCGAGGGTAGTTTAGTCGCTTTTTATATACAGAGCTGATTTACATCAAGTGACATAGGGGCCTAAAATTCTCACGTCATGTTTTCACAAAAGATGACAATCAGCTTTCTTCTGGACTTAAATTTAAATGTCACTTGGAGGAATATCAAGTTACCCAATATTGTACGGTGTAAGCAGAATGTAACCAAAGGTACTGCAGCTAATGCTGCTGCAGTGAGCTGTGTTGTACAGGGGCCAGCTCTGTCATTTGGACATCCTGGAGATGAATTTCCTTTACAGTGGTTCTGGCCTGCCGGTGCAGCTGAATGAAGACTGTAATTGCTTTCTTTAATGGGACTAAATAATCTGGGATATTTTTTATGTGTGGCAGTACCTGGAGGAAACGTATCACCAACCAAACACACTGGTTACAGCAGGCTGTGCATAGACCCTCTGCAACTTGGAGAGCACAGACTCCTCGGTGTTACTGCACAGCAGAGCTGGGAAGTACCTCTTTATAGGCTAATGGTTATAAACCAGATTGAAAAGCAAGCTGTCTCTTGGCAAACACTGAGGAGCATGTCTGTTTCTCCTCCTGCCTCCTTTCCAGCCACCCCTTATTTCACTTCTCAGAATTATTTCTACTTCCATCTTTCAGAGGTTTTGGTCCTGTGGGCCCAAGGGTGGTTCTGGTGCGTGCAAGACCCCGAAGTCAGCGACACCAGCCTGAAACCACATGCGCTCACAACTGCTGAAGCTTGGCTTCAGACTTGCCAGCTCCAAATTAGGTTTTGAGGAATGCAAATTTTTGATGAGTTACCAAAGCAGGAAGCTGGCTTGCTCTGAGGCTACATCAGCCTTTCTCACTGAAGACATGTGGATGTAAGGGAGAAGAAAGGTTTAGGAGGACAATGGTGACTGCTAGCACGAAAGGGAGGAACAGCCAAGGCTTTGTCTTTGGTCTAGCCATGGAGTTGGAGCAGGGAAACTGAGACGCCAGTTAGACCTCTGCTCCGCTGGATGATGAGGAGCACACGAGCTAATTATGAGGTGTTACTGTGACAACCCACGAGGCAGCAGCACATTGAAAACACAGTACAGAAATGTAAAGCTGAAACCAGGGGAGGGAAAAAAGAGAAGATTAAAAAACATGAAAGAAAGGAGAAGACAAGTACAATAGAAGCGAGAGCAAATGAAGAGGCCAAAATACAATTTGAGAGGATTGGGGGAAAAAAAAAAAAGTAGGTAGTGAGGGGGCACCAAGAGAGATGCATGATCAGAAATGAAGCGTCTGATAACCTGGTTAGCAAACAAGATACCAGGATGTGGTATCTTCACACCAAAGTCTCAAGAGATGTTTTGGATTGGGTTTTTTAATCTGACTTTAACCATCTCGAAGTTAGATGCTCAGCCTGAGGAGGTTTCCTAGGCTCTGTCAGTAGTTTGCAGAGAGAAACAAGTACTAGGGGAGGTTCAGTCAGTTCTGCAGCCAGTGTGGACATGGTGGCTCCACAGATGTTTTCTTTGCTGTCAGCTATGGCTTTAATTAAATTGCAGCTCTTTTGTCTTCCTGCCTTCTCCCTCCTCTGCACTGTTATGTGACTGGTGCTGGTGAAGCTGTTGTTGAGGGACACAGTGAATTATGTTGGGAAATCAAGGAGGACTCTTGTTAGTCCATGTTGGTTGTTCAATCTGGTGGTCACAGAGCAGCCACACAGAGTTTCGCTGAACTGCCGGGAGAGTCTTGTGGAGCCACAAATGAGTGCCTAAAAGAAATGGTGAGACCTGGTTGAGCTGTCGCTGCCAGTGGAAAAGCTGGCCACTCGCTGACCATGGTGGCTTATCCACTGGAGTGTCAATAGAGAGAGCTCTAATGGCTCGCCTGGCCTGGCAGCCTCCCTTCTCTGTGGCCTTACTCCTTGCAACTTAGCACTTTAGGTCAATTACTCACTGCAGTAATGGTGTGTCTGGAGGGCTGTGTGTATGGCAGCAAAGTCAGCCTTGTGACAGAGGGGGCCAGGAGAGTGTGAGGGAGCTGCTCCCAAGGAGTGTCGGTTGGTTGCCATGGACCATGGCTTTACTCACCTGGGGGGCGTTGCACACCATGTGATTGATGCGTGGCTACTATCAAAATCATCAAATGGCATTTTAATATTGCAGGAGTTCACTTCTATGAGTCCTCCATATTCCTCCCTGCTCATTATTCTACTGGGCTAATCACTTTGGCAGCACCAGTACGAAGACCACCAGCGTCAGCTACCTTTCATGTTTAAACACTGCTCATATATACAAATTTGCAGTAACTAATTACAGAAAGGAAACTCTGATGCAGCAGCTGTCAGAGAGCAGTGAAAATTAATGGAAACCAGTTCAATAAAACAGCCTTCATTTGAAACAGCTCAAATGCTCGGTTGATTTAAGTATCTGGCCATGCTGGAGTAAGTAATCTACACTAGGCACAGACCTTCAGCAGTCACTGCACTGCTAATGAGAAACAATTCTCTTATTATAAAATCATTATCAGTCAATAAAATGAGCTCAAACCACAAAATAGGAGCAAAGTTCAGGGATCTAAGAATTCATAGTTTAGCCCCATCACTGATAATGTCAGGAAATTAAAAGAAGCTCTATGTGAGTCGCCACACAGTGGAACCCAACGCACAAAAACAATCCCTGAGTGTCATGGCAACTCTTATGGGCTCTTTTGAAACAAACTGCTGTTTCTAAGGTGAAAGAATGGGGCCTTAATCTTTGCTCCTAGTTCTCCATGCCCACCTTCATCCCATCAGTATGGTTCACGCAGCTGCTAATTAGCTAGCGAAATGCAGGCAGGGAAGACAGAGGTCAATCCTTGGCTCGGGGAAAAACCAGAAGAGCAATATGGTATCTAAATTATGGCTTAAAGACATACGGTGAGAGAAAACCGCAAGCTAACATTATGCCTACAGGTGGGCACAGCTCCCCCCTGAAGGGCCCACACTGCCTCTAGACCTGACCTTGGCTTGTGCAGAACTGTCTTAGGAATTACCAAGAGCAGGATGGATAATGATAATTAGTGATGGCCAATTGACACCTGACTCTTGCTGAAGTTTACAGTGAAAGTAACTGGTGATTTTTCTCAACAAAGGTTATATTAGCGGAAGAGTTTATTACATTACACCTCTCATTTGGTTAGGATCTGCTCCTCAGGACTTGGCTTGTCTGATGTTTATTCAGCACCTTCTTTCCCTTCAATTTTTTCAAAAGAAAAAGGTCACTTTTAGGCAGCTTCAACAGTGACGTGCTGGGACTGGTCTGGTTTCAGCTTCCCAGATGGCCCTTGGTCTGCCTGGTTCTGCCTCCTGCTCACCTGGCTTTCTGGTTGCCTGGAGTACGAACGGGCAGGTCCTTGTGCTAAACACAGACTGTTTGCAGCCACAGGAAGACATTACTGCACCGGTTGGTGATGCCGTCAGCTCCAAGGTTACCTTTGTGACTGTCAGGAGAGGAGCAGATATTAGGGCAATTCAGGCTCTCGGCCAGAGTCCCAAAAAGGGAATCCTTGCAAATTCTGGAGCATGACAGCAAAAAATATTGAAAATGCTTTCAAAAAGCACAAAGCCTGTATAAAGTACTAGTAAAAAGAGAGCAAATCTATGAGTCATGGAAGATAGATAGATAGATAGATAGATAGATAGATAGATAGATAGATAGATAAATTTGAGATACAGCAGTTGAGTTACTTAGGATAATAGTACTTAACTCTGCTGTACAACTCTTTCATTTGTAGATTTTAAAATTCTTCATAGAAATGAAGGAAATGTACTTTTGTTTTGCATATTAGAGATATCAAGGGGATTGAATCACAAAGAAGCTTAATGACTAACTCATGGAGAAACACTGGGTCTTTGTCTGTCTGGGCCTAGCCTGGACCTTTTTTTATGCCAAAAACTATCTTAATCTGTAGGTTTTGTTGGAACCCGATGCATATCAGAGACTCCTGTAAGAAACCTTTGGGTCTTTGGTACGTTGCCAAGGCTATAGTTTCAGATGTAACATATTTAGGATACCTCACAAATGGGCTAACCTTGTAATAGATACTTACAAACTCTGTAACTAGGCAACTAAAAAGAAGAAAAAAACCCTCTCAGGTGATTATCAAATTTGTCTTAGGAAACCCTTGTCCTGCTGTGCAACTTAAACCAAGAGATGGTGTTGCAGCATAATTACATTTTATCTTAAATTATATTGTCTCATAATTCATGCAGCTGTACTATCCGAGTTTTCCTCAGAACCATCGATCTGCATCGGAGAGGCAAAATGCTAATTTTTATAGGATTTTACTTCTTGTCATTAAATAACTCTGTTATCTAAATAGTAAAGCAATCTGGTCTGAGTACGCACATTTTATTTCATTGCGTCTGACTTCTCTATTGTTAATGAATGAAAACTAAAGGAGGAAGCATAGCTCTGGGCTTTTTCTGTTCCTCTTTATGTATTCCAGTTTGTAGGTCCCAAGAGTCATTTGGATTTACTGTTTTGAATATCCATGGAAATACACAGATCACTTGTAGTGACTGCAGTCCTTGTCGGAAAGGTTCTGCAGAGGAACCTTTGCTTGCTTCCCCCCGCCAAGCTAACCCCTAGTTACTGTTTGCTGTGCTGAGTCCCTGTGACCTTCAAGAAGTTTACATGAAGCAGATGTTGTGATGCAATGCAGTGGATGAGCTCTCGCAGAAAACTCAAGAAATCCAAAGCCAGATTTCTTACAGATCTTTATAAACAAGCCACAACAAGACACATAAAGTAGTAAGGTATCCTAATTAACCCTACGTATCCCAATATTAAGAAATAATAACCATATTGCTGTTGGAATGATGACTTTGAAGATTGTACAGAAAAGTCATATTCAAAATATAATTAAATGCTCTGAACTGAACTGAAGGTGATAAAGGCCATAAATAACGTAATTATCTGACATAGTCGATTATCAATTTTGATGATACCTATATAGCTTTAAAAAAGAAAAAAAATCGTAATACAGTGTAAGAAACCCTTTCACAAATATTGTAAATAAACCAGCAGTGTTTACATAGACTCATCTGTTTCTGCAGAGGGTTGAAATACCTCCTCAGGGAACAGCAATTCCTAGGCAGAAGTACCACTGTGAAATGCTCAGTGCAACTGGAGCCAGGAAGAAAAATCAGGCCTTTCTTTCTGGATATATCTGAAGTAATCTGTGAACGGTTCAGGAATCTATATGTCTTTCCAGAAAGAGATTAATGATTGCCTGTTTTCCAATCATTTGTTTGTAACAGCCAGGCTGTGTGGAACAACTCTCATGTGTTACATCCTGAAAAGTTTGCTATTTGCAAAACATTTTACCATTTTCCACTTCAGAAGCGTCTAAATTTAGTAATGGTGCATAGCTCTATCTCCCCAGGGGCCTGCAGTTCAAAAGTCCAGCTCTGTTTTGAATGTAAGTTTAGAGCAAACAGCACAGCGTGACGTAGTGACTGAAGAACAACCTGTGTCTGTTCCTTGGTGCAAAATCTTTAACCACTCAATCTGAGGGTGCAGGAACCCAGGTGGGATACTTGGGGGTCCGGCAATCAAAGGCATCTTCTCTTCTTCACAGACACACGGGATGTTCTGGTTCTCCCTCTGGACAGCTGTGGCCCCACGCCTGCTTGCAGCTCCCACCTCTTCTTGTCTTGCCGAGAGGCAGCCAGGCATTGGAACAACAGCCCTATGGTCTGGTCGCCCACTCTTCCCCTGCAAAATCCTGCTTGCTGGGCTAGTAATGTATGGAGCCATTCTGCCCCCTCTCCTGCTTATACCTGTGCTGTTCACCGTCCCACTGCTTCTGAAGCCTTCGTGTCCTTGGAAGGAAACAGAAAGCAGATCTTGCCCTCCTTGAACTGCGAAAGCAGAATCTATTAACCACTGCAGCAAACAGCAATACACTGGAGAGATGGACTTTTGTATAGGGGAAGATACTTGTACATATTAGTCCAAAGTCAAAAGCATGAGTCCTCGACCCTTCCATTTATTACTATATTTCTTGACCTAGATCTACAGAGAAACCATTTTGGAATTTATAAAGGATTTTGGATTGCTTCCAGCCACTTTCTGTTCCTAGTTAGTCCCATCCTGGGTCACATCATATTGAATGTCTGCCATCATACTAATTTCTCTTTCTGGTCCTTCCAGCTCCTTCCATTTTTGTTGGAGGTCTTCCTTTCCCTCTTCCAGGTTATTGTACAGATTCCGTGGGAAAATTCTCCCTGGTCTTCCCTTCTTCCTGTCTGCCTTTGACCCAACATAATCTCATCCACCTACACAAAATCAGGTGACATCCCTGTGGATGTCTTGGACTTCCACCTCTTTGCTGGAGCTTTCTGTCCAAATCTCAGCACCTCATTCTGTAGCAATTCCCAGGTGATGTCAGGTAAAACTGGGTATGCCAGCAGAGTGCAGTGGCTATTGCCAGCTAGGTTGTCCAAAGCCACCTCAGTGCTTTAGTGTTTTCCCTGTTTCAGTCTGTATTAATATAGTACAGAATCCTAAATGCTTTAGAAAACTTTTTTTTCTTTTGGTCTTCTCAGCAGCATTAGTAACACCAATAGAACAATTTCCTTAAGAAAAATTCTGAAGTTATGAACTCTGGATTTAAACAAGGAGCGTTTATATTAAGCAGAAAAGAGAAGGCCTTTGTTTGAACACAACAATCAGGCATGAAGAAAATACAGAAGTATGCTGGGCCAAATTTTTCAGCTTCATTTTCTGTCAATAAGCTAGTGGTAACAGAATTTTTCTTGCTGAGCTTAAAGCTTGTGCTGTATTATTTTAGATATGCTCCATTACCTTATGGCACAAAGGATTTGTTTTTCTCAGTATACAACAGAATTCACGCTTCTGTTGTGAATTCCTTTGAACATTATGAGGAATGGCACAGGGAACTGTGTCCTTTGGAATGAAGGAATGGTGGAAAACAGAAGATGCTGATTATGAAACTCCATGGGAGTGAGTCTGTCTAGCCACACTGCAGCATAAATTCAGTTCAATACTTATCAGAGCAATACATCTGCACAGTCCCACTATGCAGCCAAGTTTAGATTACTTCTTGATAACTTTTCTAATGGATTCAACTGTTCATGATGAAAAGCTTGCACCTGAAACCAGATTCAAGTACTTTCACTGTTTAAAGACATGCTACTGTTGTGTTTAGTTATGGTGGGGTTTCTTTCTTTGTGTAAAGGCAGAGGTACATTTGTCTGATCTTCTGAAGGGGAGTCACATCTCCACCTCAAGGTCAAAGATCAACCCTCATTTGTCAATTCTTGAAATATTTCCTGAAATATCTTCTTCCTATATTAAAGCCAAGAACCTTAAGTAACAACATGGAAGAGAGAATGCTGAAGATGTGAAACTAACCCCCCCCCTCCCCCTCACCTCAAAATGCTGTAGATGAGTAAAATTAGCATGGGTTCCAGAGTGACTAGACAACTTAATGAAAGATGAATCCATTGGGGGCTATTAAATGCAAAATCACCATGTCTGGTTCAGGAATCCTCTGAACCACAAATTGCTATGTGCTCGGTAGATATTCTGGGAACAACATGATGCACTTGCTCTGTTCCTAATTCTTTTCTAGGCATTTACTGCTGCCCACTGTTAGAGCCTGGGCTGTGCTGATGTTCCTTGAATTGGTGTCCCTGTTTCTATGTTTTGAAATATTTCTGTGGATTATTTCACATTTCTTCATAGGAAAGGTAGGAAAAAAGAGAGGAATCAAATGATAACTCAGAAAGGAAGGTGAATAGAGGTCACAAAATTGAAAGAGAAGAAACTTGTAAATATTGTCATATTTTCCTACTCTCCTTCTATAACATATTTATGATGTGGGGAGAGGCTAAGCCACTTTTGGATACATTGTGTGTAACCTGATAAATCTTAGAAGAGTGAAGAACTTGTTGCAAGTTCTGATCCTCTTCCAGTCCAAACAGTCTGCCTTAGAGTCAAAAGAAAACAATGTGGTCAATCTCTCTTGCTCTCTTCACATTCCCTAGTGCTGCTAAATGGGTAATTTAAAAAGGCACATGTAATTCTAGTCAGTCCTGCCTTAGTTAATCCATTTAGGAATAGAGTACCTGTCCTCTGCTTTTCAGCTTTCAAATAATTTTCTTTTCTTGATTATTTTTGTGGTATCCCTGTGTGGTCATGAAAACTGAATATTTTGGTCCCTGTTACCTCAGACCTGTTGTTTCCACTCTTTGTCTGCTAAACCATCGTTTTTTCGGTTCTATTTCATGAGTTATGAGTTCCTCACCCTGCTGTTCCCTCGATTGGCGAAGGTAAGGACAGAAACTCTAGCCTTGTTTTCACAGAGCAGCGCGGACTAAGACCTAAAGTTTGGGAAACAGTTGAGTTCGTTGGCAGCTACTGACTGCTTACTGACATGCAGGATAAATCATATTATGATTACAGAGGCAGCTTGGATCTGACCAGACCCAGTAGTTTGGTTAGTGTTAGTAGTGGCTTGGTTAGTTAGATAGCTGTACCATAGCTAAAGTAAGTCACCGAAGAAGCTCAGCCAATTTTGTACATTCTGTACACTGAACTACTTTATCCCACCAGAATGAAGCTTGCTCTTATCAGAGGCAACTTGTGCGTCCAAGCACCCCACGGCCCAGCGCGGCTTTGCACAAAGCCAGCTTCAGTTTAGCAAGTCTGGCACTAAGCTTGAGGTACTAAGTCCAGCTGGAGCTGAGCTAACTCCTGCAGAGCCCTGAGTACAACTGCACTGTGCTTCTCAGCCAGCTCTGAGCATCCCTGCAATGTGGAATATGGACAAAAGGCCCCAACTGTGTGGTCCTGAAGGAATCAACGTGCTCCAGAAGGGCATATTAGCGCTAATGTGGCACCAGCCATCCTGGCTGACTTCACAGAAAACCATTCAAATGCCTTGGCACCAAGTTGCTCTGTACCATAGTGCCTGCAATTTTCATTAGCTAGGTTATTTCAGGCCTTTATTCCTGTTCTTCTCTGCCGTAGCTCTGGATACCGGCAAGTTGGCCACAGCGTGAAAGCAATGATTTTGCCATAACTGTATGCATTATCAGACCCTGTAACTTTTATGGCTATTTAATGCAGTCTTTCAATTCTTGTCCACCCTTTTTTGGCTAGGCAGACTGCATTTCGGGATCCTAGCCATGGAGCACAATGAAATTACTGGTTAACTCGTCCCTGTAATAAGCTGCGCTTACAAGTCCTGTCTGTGGAATATGCGGAAGGGATGGGCTAGAGATCTGGAAATAGGACTTCACTGCATACAGAGAACCACAACAATGAGCACAATGTTGCTGCTTAGACAGTTAAACTCTGTAGCATGCACACAAAATGAAAAACAGAAGTCACCAGTTTTGATAAAGATGGTTCCCACCAAAACATGCAGTGAATTATCTGTGGGGATTTTCTCAAAAAGGAATACCGAGGCTAAACATGTGTTTTCAGATAAAAGATGTACTTGTAAAGTGTTACATTAAAAATAAAATCAGTGAAATGAATAAAGAAGATTTAAAAAATTTGTCTTCCTTTATCTACCCTCAATCAGATTTGAAAAGTTTCCAGCACTGTGTTCTTCCTTTTAGATGGTGCAGTACCTTGGCAGCATTTCCTGAAGGCTTTTCATGA
This sequence comes from Mohoua ochrocephala, assembly GCA_013398855.1. NCBI lineage: Eukaryota > Metazoa > Chordata > Aves > Passeriformes > Acanthizidae > Mohoua > Mohoua ochrocephala. The sequence continues at coordinate 400,901 of VZTA01020150.1, forward strand.
CCTCCTACCATAATTGCTTTGAAACCTACAGCAATGTCTGTAGAGTCTTCTTAAAAGAATATTACAAAAGTTAGTAATGCAACTATTTTTCATAGATTTAAAGATGGAAGGATCACATTTTCTGATGTTTATGAGAATCAGGTATCTGCTTTTTAGATCTATCATAATCTTCCTATTCTGTCTTTTTTTTTTTAATTCTTTCTTAAAAACATGATAGGTACACCAAATTGCACAACTATATCAATATTTCAAAAGCTACCAAATCTTGCACATGCAAAAAAGGAAGCTTAACAATCTTTGCTAATCTCTAATGCAAGATGCATCCATTATTTATGAAGGCAGCAGACAAAGGGGAACTGCTCTTGAATGGAATCCTAAATGCTACACAAGAGAAGCCCACAGCACACGATTCCCTGTTATAAAGCTACTGACCAGTCTCTCTGGAGATTAACTCTGAAAGTTAGTCTCCAGAAAATTTTACACTAATTGTGTGTGAACTGGATTGATAATTGTAAAAGACAGAAAGAATGAAGATAGAATCCTGCTATCCAAGCATCATTTTTTGTACCAACACTGGCTGAGTTACAGGAGGTCAGCACTTTCTTCCTCTTGTCTCAGATCTTCTGCATCTCTCTTTTTTTTTTTTTTTTTTGTGTGTGTGAGGAAGGCAAATGACCCTTCATAGTGGGACACTACAACATGGCAGTTAGGGGAACATGTCTGGATTCAACAGCACCTATAATTTTTCTTCCCTCTGGGTGGGTATTCACTTGTACTAGTGTGTCTGGTGCTAGCCTTAATGCCTGTTAATGCTTACAAATGGCACAATGAGGCCAAATTGCAATTTCCTGAAAGCTGAGCTTAATAGATCTTTAAATACTATTTGTTTCTGCCATGGTTGATGAAGATTTTCCATACTGATATACCATATCCAGTTGGAGAGGTAAGGGTTTGACAAGGGTGGGATCTTTTTCTCATCCATACAGAATCCATTTTGGGGTATCCCACTTCAGAAAAGGCAGAATTAATGGCAGATTTTCATGAGATAAGCAACAAGAAGGATCAATGCTCAAGAAATAATGAGGGCACAGACTCTGAGGAAAGGCAGGTTATTTTCTGTGGAGAAATGAAGAGGGAGGAGTGACACGATGTCAGCCTTCAAATGTGCCCTTTTTTCAGCCTTTTTTTCAGCCACACTGAGGCCTGCCAGGGAGAGGACAGGAAATTGTCTGACCTCTGTGTACATGTCGGATAAGACCAGAAAAAATGTGCTAAGGGGGATAGTGCATGTGCATGGCACAGTTTGGACAGCAGTGATAATTTTTAATGGTCAGGGTAATGAAGTATTAGAGTATATGTCCTAGGAAGCAGATCTCTAAGACGAAGCTGGAGAAGCATCTGTGAGAGGTGGCATAGGTATGGTCTATCCTGCTGTAGGTAACAGGATGGATTAAAGGACCTCCCAAGCTCCCTTCCTGCCTGCTATTTGTCAGTCTATTGCTATATATAAACATTTCCAGGATATTTCAGATGGAAACATACTAAAAAAAAATTCTGAGACATAACTGATACTACTCTTCTTAGCTCTTTTTTGTGCTGAATTTTCTTCCATGATCCTCACAACAGGTACAATACACCTACAAAGCCCTGAAACAGCTGAATGGGAGCCCAATGCGAGGACAGCAAGAAGTACCATGCCACACCACCGAAAATGGTGGGAAACCTTTCAAAACATTTTGAGACGAGACTGGTGTCAGCCAACTCAAGAGCTCAGTTATGGATCTGAATTACCTCTTCGTTTCCATCTTGCTGTATTACATTCAGTAAAAATAACAAAAAATAAAAAATACCAGGAAGAAAAGCACAAATGTAATAGAAAATGCTTTCATCTCCCTAAGGTTTGGAAATGTTCAAACTTTTTAAGAACTAGGGAACAGTTCTCCTCAGGGAAACTGTTTTCACCATTTCCCCCTTGTCTCATTTACTAAAAAAACTCAGTGCTTTGAACTTGAAAGGAATCACGCAGAAATGATGGGTTTATGAACATGACAAGGAGAACGGTGTCCGACATGTTTTTTCCCTTAGAAGTATGTTCCGGTTTTCTCTTTGTGAATTTAGACATGCTAAATTCTCCATTCTTTGTTTTAACCACATACTAAAAACACTGCCTTTATAGTTTACATCAACATTAAGTGTGAGCCTGATCCTTGTGCTCTGAGCAGAATAATGCTGTATGTCAGAGCCTTACAAGGAGTTTAACTTCAGGGAAACAAGGTCTTAAAGGAAAACTACAAAGCACAGAGTGCTTTTGTGCCACGTAGTGAGCTAAAGGGGAAAGGTGGGATGTACACTATATTCTGGGGGGCACCTAAGAAGCCATAGGATAGTTCTGTAAGCTTTTGTTTCTCCCTTCCTCACCTTCTACTCTTTTCTTTTCCTTCCCCCCTATGCTTTCTCCCCATTTTGTGACCTCCCATGAAGAGAGTAACAGTTGCCCTGTGCAAGTGCTGCACGGCTGGACTGGGGTTCACCTTCAAACAATTCTTGAAAGCGAGTTTCAAATGGCCTTGAGCATTTTGGCTTGAAATTGAAAATACCTTTTGAAAAAATGTGAGTATATTAGCTTTATTGCTAAACCAAATTATGTTTTCAAATACACTGGACTTTCCTTCAGTGTTATTTTTGTTGTTGTTTCTAATTTGCATATCTTTGTCCTTACCTTTAGATTAGAAGACCAAAAATGGCACAAAGACTTAGAATCATAAAACAACTGAAGATGTTGGTTTGTATCTTCCCTTTCCCCCCTCCCTTTTTTTCTTTCACCTTAGGTTGATAGCACTACATCGACTTAGTGTCTTACTTATTATTGCGTGAAAAATTCAAATTAAGGAAATCAGACAGTTGTAAATTGCTGGCATATGTAGTAGTAAATTAAAGAGCAGTCATCAACAGAAATAAAAGCCTGAAATGAATTGGAGTTCTGAGGATGCACTGAGAAACTGAAGAAAGACATCAAAGCGAGCAGGGAAAAAAAAATTAACAAGTTAGCAAGGAAAACTGGCTTTTAAGAAAAGACATTGGATTCAGCAAAGTGGTGCATGGCCCAGAGAGGATAAAAATGAGGAAGAACAGCAGGGACTGCAATAAAAATGGTTGGAAATGAATACACCCTGGAAAGTAGTTTGTACAGTCTTTGCCAACAAAACACATAGCAATTAAGCAATTATAAATGCTCAGGAATTGTCTGAAGATGAGATGGTGTGCTATTTAATATTGTTATAATGTTGCTTACATGTCAGGGAACAACTGGCCTTTTAAGCCAGTCAGATCATGAAATTCATGAACCTTCTTCAGAGAGAAATCACAAGGAATGCCCCAGTAGTTTTTAACAGCTGTATGACAGGCTAGAGGGTCAGAATAAAAAGAGTGTAAGGCATCAGTAAAATTTTGTCAGGGATCATCTTGTAACCCTTACTTGTGATTTTAGTCTCATTGCCATTATGGGTTGCACGTATCGAGTATGTGTTTGGGAGCCTCTCATATATCCTATGTTAAAGCAAAACCCGTTTCCCAGGCTGGAGATCATTTTGTTGTATACTCTTCCATGTGGATTTGGGCTCCTCTTCAGTTCTGAGAAGTGTTGTTGTCACCCTGATGGTGATGAATTAGGTGGGGGTTAACTCCAAAATACATGTATCACCAGCAGCACCTGTAACACCCTTGCACAAGTCTGTGAGCCTAATTCTGATCCCACTTAGCCTAGATTTATGCCAGGGAACTTCAACAGTGACTCCTAGTTTGCTGCCATATAAGGGAGATCGGACCCAATATGACTCAGCCCATCACTTGCCAGTCTATTCTAAGCAAGACTATAATAAGAATTTCCACAAAGGAAGCTTATTTTGCTAATATGCAAAAGAGAAAAAAGAGTAGCAAAAGTGTGCCTTTATAGACATTTGTTCCACTTTTTTTGGCTTTTGAACTGGATATGTCTACACAGACTATAAATATTTGCTCAAGGCAGATATGGCATACTTATGAGCTACCTGTGTTAATTTTAATATGCTTCATGCAGTGGTAAAGATGTGACAGCACAGGCTGGCAACTGGAGTACAAGTATCCTGGGTGCACATAGTAGTCGCTTGTCCGTGCCACCACTTTTTGCTTCACTTGCTAACTATGCTAACGCTAGCCTGGATGTTGTAAAATCACTTTGCCTGAAGAGGAATGGGGCACATAGAAACACTCGTGAAAGACAATGTTTTGGTAGGATGGACGCAATCATCTCGTTCTCGGAGTCACTGGCATCCAGTTGCTTCCTAATGAACCCCTAATCAGGAGAAAGAATGAGTTTGTGCTTGAGGAAAGCACTCCCAGTGCATGGTTAACCTCACATTGCGCCTCTGAGAAACATTACTTTGTTACCGCAGACTTTAGAGCAAAGGCAAAAGTATTTGGTATCTTATTAATGGAAAAGCTTATTAATTCCATTGGAAAGATGGGTTATAAACTAACTTCCGTGATGGCTGCAGCTATGGGGCTACACCCAGCCAATGCCTTAGGCACGCAGCTTTACCCACATGGGGCTGGTTTGCTCAGGTGACTGCTGATATCGCGTGCGTTCCACAGCATTAGCCCTGTCACCTCTACAAGGTCATGCTACTTGCCTTGAATGCTGCTTTTAACACAAAACCACTCTGAATGTTAGAGGATGCTCAGTTACTCACGTAAGAGGTCACTCTGAAAGCAATCTATTATCCCGCGGAATATAAATCAAGTTATATGCATGTATATTTTTCTCATCTGAGAAGATTATTGTAGCTATTGCCTTAAGGAGTCACTAAGGTCACTGTTCCCTTTGCTCAAATTCCTTGTTGAAATGTACATCTTTTAGGAGGCCAGTAAGAAGCCAGACTATGCATAATAGGCAAGGAAAAGAGATTCAGAGAATGCATAGAGAACCGGCCATCTACATAAATCATAAGCTTATACTTCTCTTCCTTTATCGCTTCCCTTTTTGGAGATGCTGGACCATGAGTAAAACACTGGCATTGGTGAATAAAGAATTTTTAAAAAATATTAAAAGATATGGGCAGTTTTTACGGGGTCTTTTTGATCAGCCATAGGAAAACTAGCAAATGCACCGTGATGATTCATTAAAACTTAGAGAAGAACACAATGCACTTCCAGCCTCAGGCTTCCTATCTGAACCACGGGTCAGGAAAAGAGTCATTTTATAGTGTTGCCTTTAGAGGCCTTATTTTGTCTGTGCTTCTGTGGCTTTTCAATATGCTTTGTGGACAAGGAAAAAATTTCAGAATTACTTCCTTCTCATTCAGCATTTGCAGTCTCTGCTCTGTTTTTTGCTTAAGTTCTTCTTTTGGGCCTCTAACCATAGCATCCCAGAGTCAGATTGCTGAGATGAAGGTGTAAAAGCTTACACCATTTGTAATTTCTCCTCCAGGACTTCAAAGATTTTTCCTAGAAAAAAATGTAGGACTGAGTGCTGTACCCAGTGCTGTAGGATCCTCTGTGTGTGCTGGTAGGTGCTCCTCAGAGCAGCACTGGCAATAACTATCCTCCCGTTGTAGTGATGCCTTCAACAGGGATGTGATGGATGGGAGGATGTGTAGAAAGCTACTAAAGTGTGAGGAATTTATGAGGGAGCAGTGACTCTGGAGGCTGGCAGGGAGTCTTTACTTGAAGCCACCTCCCCAGGCTGATGGTGGAGCTCTTGGTGACCTTGAATGTGATATATGGCACGATTAGCCAAGTCCATTGTTTACCATGTGTAGAAAGGCGTAATTGATAGTTCACCAACAGACTGCACAGAGGGATGCAGCAGGGTTGGACAGGGACCTGTCTGGGTCTGGCACTATTCAGCATGTTTGTTATCCACTCAGATGATGAAACAGCTTAGACTTAAAAATAATTTTGAGATATTTGAGATACAGGATTAAAAAAAAAACCCAAACCTTTTAATAGTGTAAGTGTAAAGTATTATGTCAGACAAGAAGAAATGGGCTTTGACCTCAGCAAGAAGGAAGCTATTTGAAAACATTCCTAGTGGAGACACACACCTCTTCACATACGGCATAAAGGGGTTCTGCAGGCCAAAGGTCTCATGAAACAGAGAAGACTTGAGGAGGAGCATTCAAGGTACTGGCTTAGCCCTTTTGTTTCTCAGGCTCTTCCTCTTTCCTCTGCACTTGTTTTGAGGATGCAGCCAGCGTCACAGCTGGTGTTAGCACCCTGGAGAGCCTCAGCCTTCCTACATCCCAGAGAAAAGCTCAAAGAGTGAGAGAAATTCTCCTCTGTAATTCCTGGTTTGAATTTGCCAAACACAGAGGTTTTGACATCTAAGCAAATTTTAGAAACTATGCTTTAGGATTCTTCTTCTTGTCCTTGAGTGTAGCAGGTTTGGGAGTGACTGAGTTGCAGGTGATTATGCTCCACACGACCACCCCTGTAAGCAAGGTCTTTGCAGACTTTGGGCTGTCTCCAAGGCCAGCTACCCAACAGACCTAGTCCTGTGATGGCTGGAGACCGCTAGAAGCTGGGAACAGACTTACAGGCCACGGGGAGTGGTTCAGATGGTATTTGCATTTCCCTCAAGCTTTCCCATTAAAAGATGGATTGCCATCTATTGTACAAACCAAGTGTGCTTGGTTAGTATAATACACAGGTAAGCGAGTGGCTCTACATCTTCATTTGGGGGCTTACCTTAAAAGCCGTGGGGATTCTATCTTCCACGATGAGGCTGAGTAGTCTTAGGGTCGAATGCTCTTGTCACAGTGGCTAAAAAAAATTAATAATTATTTAGATGTCTAGGTCTGAGAGAAGAGACAAAAATAGAAACAATGGTTTTGGAATCTTCATGGTTATCATGAGTCATCTGATAACGTGGTCCCATGGTAGAAGTCTTGCTCCCAGGTTTCTCTTCCAGGACACTACCACGCATGTATATATACATACACACAAACACACAGAGAGGAGCACACAGAGTGCACAGTGCAAGAAAGGTGTCTCATCCTTGCTGGCTTTTGCCATGTCCTTGGATGCCCTGACCCTCTTGTTCCTGCTTTCTCCCTGAGCACATACAGGATGGGAAGATGACGGGGAGCGCAAAGGCCTTGCCAAAGTGCCCTGGCTCCTGGCAGACTTTAGGGAGGAAAGGCATTGCATTTATCTCTGGCTATTCCCGAGCTAAATAAAAATAGATTCGTGTCATAGAACATCCTAGTATTTATATTTCAGGAGGCAGAACTTAATTTCTTAATTAACCTGAGTAAATAATTAAAATTGTCCCCACCACTTCAAGAGAAAAAGCATTAAAAAATTATCTTAGTGTATGGGAATAAGATTACATTAAAAAAAAAGCAGCTACTTGTGCATCGCCATTTGTGGCTGTTGCTGCCTTGTCTCCCTTGTTAAGTAAAAGGAGCATTTTCCCTTCTTCTAAGTCTATCTTGTTTTATGTTTATTACATCTTGTCACCTTGTGGCACATCCAGCTAGATTTGCTAGAATTGGATGTTGATATTAATAATTACTTGTCTGAGCTAAATGAAAGTGCTAATGAAGTCAAGGCCCCTCTGGGGGTAAGGTCTGGGCTTCCATTGCTATGAAGGTGTAGCTGGATTTTTATGAAGAAAGCTTACATTATCTCCCCCAAAACACTTCTCTTGAGTGATAATACACCATATAATCTCCCTCAGCAAATAGTAACAAGTGCTACAGAGCAGCAAGAGATTTGTGAACGTCGAGGAGGAAAAATAAAATTGCCGCAAACTACCCAAAGGCTATGGAGCTTAACAGCATGTGGCTGAACTGAAGGCAGAGCTAGTTTAAATAATTGATAGTGTTGTAAATGTACATGATGTGGTACAGGAAGAGGTCAGTGCCTAACACGTAATAAGCCCTTGCCCTGAAGGGTTTATAGCCTGATAGTGCAAGCGGAGGAAAACCCCGGTACCTCAACAGAGGAAGGGGCTAAGGATGGTCGCGTGGCCTTTGGAACACAGATGTCTGAAGGAGCATGGGATGCAAATTCGGAGATGAGGCCAGTAGCTAGAAACAAGCGAAGAGGACCAGCCAGTAGCTAGAAACAAGCGAGGCGTGCCAGCTTGGAGGAGGCAATCAGACAATTCAGAGCTGTGCCATTTTAAGCAGGCTGACTAAGACACATTGGTGATTCAGCAGCAATGCTGGCATGCCAGCAGAGCTTTGGGAGCTTGTGTGAAATGAGATCAGATACTCTGAACCCTAGGTCTGGTGTGATCGGCGCAGATGGAGAATCCTGCAGCTGAGACCTCCTCAGCTCAGACGTAGGGTGGCTAAGGCAGTGGGTGGAAGGCTCTGAAGATTATCTGAGTATTAGGATGTAGGGAGTGTTACGGCACAGGAGCGAGAAAATTTGTTGATATTTCCCACCACATTACCCCGGGATGTGGTACGGTTTGACCTGTGTGACAGCCCAGAGGGAAATGGCGACACCCAGAAAGCTTTTATAGGAGAGTCTCAGCCTTCTGGAGCTGTGTAAATGTGCCCTCCCCAGATCTCTCTTCTGCTGGCTCTCACAGTGTGGGACACCTACTGACTGTATCGAAGCCTCAGGGGGCAGGGAGAGTGCTGCCAGTGAGACAGCTGGTTGCCATTACATTATTTACTCCTTACCCTGGAACATAAAAATAATAATGAAATGAATGTTACTTGAAAGAGGGAGAAAACAGCAAGCAAACAAGATTTTTTTTAGATCTGACAGGTTCAGCTCTAACACATTTGCATCTTAAACATCTGTCTATGTGTAAAGAATTTTCAAGCATTTGGAGGCACAGAATCAAATCCACTTCAGTGCCATACTCAACAGCTGCTATAAACATTTTCTGATACAAGTAACTCATAGTAGTTAAGTAATTTACCAATATTTTAAGAAGAGGTGCTTTTGATAAAAAAACCCTTCTTCTTTACCCCATTTAGCAGAGATTTTTTGGGGACAGATTTTAACACTATTTTTTAAACAGAATTCCCCATTGCCCTCCATAGAATCCCAATTCTGAAGAGTGGCGTGGTACCACCATATGTCAGTTTCTCAAAAACGTTGTATTTAACCAAGCAACAAGAAGTCAATTTTGTGATACAGAACAAATGTAAAGACATATGGTGAATAGACCTGCTGGGGGAACACCAAACTTTCTGGTATACGGAACAAAAATGTCTCAGTATTTTTACTGTCTACTGCCTAGTCTGCTTCCAAGAGACCCTGTAAAATCAAAAAGACATATGGGGCAGAATACATCTCACGCAACTTGAGTCATCTACAATGCAAAGATGTACGTCTGAACCAGGCACCTTGGGCTATCTACTATCAACAGATAGACAGGCACTTAAAAAGGGCTTGATGTATCTCTGGTTTAGATGTCTGGGTTGGGATAAAATGAAAATTTTTTTTGCAAGTGTTTTCTTCTCCCATTGGGATTGGCTATGCAAAAATCTTAGATCACTAATTCAGATGAAAACATCCCCAAAGTAGACATGAATGTTCAGAAGAATACCACCTATGCGTGAGATTTTTGGACTAGAGGATGCTGAAAATGTCCAAAAGGGCAGATGCATGGTATGACTTCCACAGAATTTGGAAGATCCACTCTTGTGGGAAAAAACATGTCCTGATCATTGAAAATATTTTCTGAAAATTTTGATTGAAATATTTTATTAAATTTTTGTTTTATCACGATTCTCTCTCTTTAAAAAAACCCCAACAACCAAGAAATGGGCGAAGTCAGCGCAGCTTTACAGTGTTTGGTAGAATTTGGTGCTCTGATGGAATACAGGCCCCTGTGTGTTTCTCTAATACTGCACTTTGCAACGTGAGGCTTCACTGTTTCAGAAACATTCATATTACTTCTTGAACTTTGCAAGATATCCTAATGACAAGATGAAATACATGTAGCATGAGCTGACTTGGGAAAAGCTTGGAAAATGGATTTGCGAAGTATGTCTTTGCCAGTACAACATTTTATGACATAAACTCAGGTGCTAAATTGGAAACCCTCCTTATTCTGTTAAAATATCATAACAATTTCTATCTTTGAGCTTCATTCTTTGGAGCGCTCCCAGACATGCACATTGTTTCGCTGCCGTTGTTCTTGTGATGGTGATGGAAGTCTAGCATTCTTGGTAAAGAGGAATGAAGGACTCGTCTGGAGCCAAAAATAACTAGTGAGGAAGCAAGGAGGAGGTTGATAATACCTTCCCCCTGCATGGAACCAGCACAGGCACTACTGTGGCTTAAGCTGATGTCGTTTGCTTTGTAAAACTGCTGGACTCTACCAGCTCCCCTCAGCCTTTCTTCTTTAAGGCCCACCAACTTAGATTTTACTTCTTCCAAACAGTGAGGTAACATTAGGAACTCTGTGCCTCCCTCCCCACGAACAGCCGTGTGTTCTGCATTTCTGAAATTGTATTTCAGCAGATCAGGGAGGAAGAGGCCACAATATTGATTTGGAAAACTGCATTACATTAATGGCAGCTACTCTCTTTTTGGTGTAATTATCAAAAGCAGTCATGAATACAGATCTGTTCTTGTGTCAGTGGAAAACTGAAACTCCACTGAAAGCAAAATTAAAGCCCCGATTGCTTAGGCAGTCAATGGAATATCCATTTACAACTGCATTTCTTGTAGCAAGAGTAAGGAATTGTACAAATAAATGAAAGTACAACATGTTACACTTTCAAATAGAGAATGTATCAACAAATATTAATAGCTCAGCACAAAAGCTTCAGGGAGGCAAAAGCAACTGCAGCTGGGAAAACAGAGGTGATGTGTAGAAGGCACAAAGATAAGGCCCACACCTGCTGGAATTCTTTGCACAGGAGTTTCCTGCTGCCCCAGCAGGATTTCGGCATGAGGACTGTGGGTGAGGTGTCTAGATTGTGTGTGTTCCCTGAACTCCACTTTCTTGTAGGTAACTTTATATAAATGGATTATGCACTTTAGTTTTCTGCCTTCATGGGATCCCTGTGAGCATCGATAAACTCACGACATCAAGACCGTCTGGTCAAATCATTTTACCTGGAATAAGAAACGTGAAAGCCTGTAGTGTTCAAAATCAGTAGAACAGCCCATTTGCAGTAACTTTAATATTCCCTTTTTAAATTCTTGGTGAAATTCTGGGTTTTGAAGTCAGAAAACCAATCCATAATCTATCTGCACATTGCATATACTACCATATGAACTAAACAAACATAAGGAAATGACAAAGCAGCAGCTCTTCAGCATATGGGTAGAATGATTAGCTGTGAGGTTATTTTTAATTATAAAACCCCTATATCTGTCCTTAAAGTTCCCAGCTGTTTAGAGGAACAGTTTTGGATGCTGTTGACCTTCTTCTGAAGCGGTCTGTGTGCACTTCTGGACCATCCATGTGACATTCAGAAATGTATACTCCTGCCTAATTAAGTTGCCTGCTGACTATTTCTGACACACAAAATTCTTCAACATAGCAAATTCAGCAATAAAACTGTAGCAAAGCAAGTAAAAATCACAGAATGAACTCTTAACCCCAAATATGAATCATTCAGATTTAATTGGGAAAAGTACACATTTAATTTTTTCCCATAAGATCAACCACAAATAAAACACAAATGTAAATATTTGTTTGAAAAATGGTGCCTCTGCTAGCAGCTAAGTCAAGGCCCTGCCAAATGCAGGGCAGATTTTGATTTCAGTTTGCAGCAAAATTATTGCTGAAGTCAGAAGGAATACTACAGGTGGTAAAAAGGGCCTTTCACTCTGTTAAACAAATGTTGTGTGTAAGGCTGCACCCCACTGAAGCTGGAGGGTGTGAAAGAGAACTTTAAAAAATAAGAGCTTCTGTAAATGAAAAAACAAAGTCAGGAGATCATCATCTACAAGATAGACCCAGATACAGTCTCTGACAGCCTACTGGATAGCACTTTTGGAGGTTAAATATGTTTTAGAAGTAATGATGACCCTCTCCTGGCCTGCAAACAGAGGGACAGAGATGGTGAGAAAACAACTGAAAGGGCAATGCTTGAACAAGCCCTGAGAAGAGCCCAGCACAAAGATCTGTTCTTTGACCCACAGGCAGCAGAATGGTGACTTGTTCGGTAAATCCCTAAGCATAAATGTCTTTTAAAGATGTTTGGAAGTAAAGAAAGACCTAGGTCCTTCTCCAAGGCTTCTTGTCAAATCAGCAAAGACATCTAACTTTGACTAATGGCTCAGTTCAAGAAGTCATAAGAAGAATCAATCAGATTATTGCTTAATATTTCAGTGAAGATCTTAGACCACATGGGCCAGCAATAATGCAATGCATGCTCAGAGCTCCTGTCATCTAGGTATCTAAATTACTTTCTTAGAAATGATTTAAGCTTCATCAGCAGATGAGCACTATAATTTAAAAGATGGACATGGCAATGTGCATGTATGCTAAGAGAATTATACAATTAAACAGCCTTTTAAAGACAGAACCAGGACATGGCCCAGCCTTCCTGACTCAGTCTCCTTTCAATACCATCTGGATCATTTTCTTCTTTATTCTTCTAAATAAATAATTCAGCTGTTTGTCAATACTGTATGGCAGTTGTTTCCAAAATTCGTGGACAAAATACTGTGCTGGATCTCCAGGAAATATGATATAAACGTCATGGGCCTGGGGCACCCACCTTTTTGTGCACCTTCAGTGGCATGCACTGGATTTTTCAAAGGTACTGCAGCTTAAACACAACCGAGAGCCACACTTGCTTTTCACCTTCTCGCCAGTCCCCTTCCTAGCTTTTCTTTAGGACAGTATTGGCACAAGTGTCCAGGTTTTACTACTCTCTTCAGCAGTGCTTTAACCAAAGCAGTATTTGCTGCTGCCAGTTTTGGGGATTTTTTTTTTTGCTGCGTTGTCAACACTTCATAGAGGGTCTGAAACATGAAGGATCTTGCCACCACCTACTTTTGACTCATGTGTTTTCTCCTTTTGCGTATTTGTAGGTTATACATTAAAGTATAGTCAATAGGTCAAAAAAACATGACGTGACCAAGCCATTTTTAAATACTACCCTTTGAAATGTCTCCTGTAGTTGAAGCAATGTTAGTTAAATATAAGTACTTAGACATAGAATGATGAGAGTGGGCTTCCCTTTTGAGCCTTTGCATGCACACTTCCCATAGAGTTCATACAACCCACTAATGGTGAACTAATGGGACAGAGCTCGTGGCAGCCATCCTCCTGACCTACCACGCTGCCCCTGCCTCCTGATGGCCGTGCCACCACAATTACAGACCAGGGAATTTTTTTAAAAAGGAGCTGTGGTGCTTTAATCTACAGAATATGATTTTTAGCAGAGGACAAACACACTGTTGATATAGGTGACTTATTACAAATACTCACATTGAATGTGGTTGACTCAAATGGCACAAATTCAGATTCTGACTGAAATGTACTACACTGCATGTTTCTGGCTCATCACTATAGTTTACAATTGCTAAAAATATCCATGCAGTGCACAGATGGTAGAGACCATCTAGTCCAAAAGAGTCACGAAGAAACAAGTTTTAATGATAATTTGGGATTATTTTTTTGCTTGTATGTTCTAATAGTCTTGTAAGGTGACTATAACCAAGGGAATTAAGAGAAAAAAGTGCTGACAATCTTTGTGTGGATGGTAATGCTGCAGTCAGGACAGCTGTCAATTGTTTTTTGATCCATCTGTACGTGAACTTTAGGAGAACTTTTTACAGGACAGCAGCCTGCCAACACATCAGCCCTGCATAGCAGCTCCTCAGAGCAAACACAGACCTTTTCGGTGTCAGGGAGAAGATTACCCCTGTTTCTGCCAGAGGGGTGAAAATGCATACTGAATGTGGTGTCCCTAGTGTGACAAGTTGTCTCTTCCTTGCAACTCTAATTCCCCCCTACTTGCACTTTCAGTGATCTGGGCTATGCTTTAACCTGGACATCTGGCAAACACATGGATACGCAGACTAGCAGGGTCAAATCCAGGCATCTATCTGGCCTGACTTCAGGGTCGTTTCTGAAGCTGGAAGAATGTGGAATAGTGATGACTGTGACACAAGTTTTCCCTTATAAAGGACAATAGAGATAATAATCAGAACAATTATGCAAAACTCACTAAAACTTTCAGGAATTTACAAGTAGGTACTGGTAAATATTCAAGTAGCAATTGGTAGGATTGCAAGTGCAAGTCCTTCTCTTTTAATCCAAACAAAACAGAGAACAAACACCAAGGCACCACGCAAAAAGTGGTTACACTGATATAAAAAAGTGCAGCTGAAGCAAGAAGTGGTTGTTGAATGTTAGAAAATCCAGTGTGGTAAGGAAAATCTATGAAAATAAGTACCAAAAGCCACAAAAGGATAAATGGGGAATAAAATTCTCAATTTGTAGTTAAATCTTTACAAACATCAGAAGGTACATCCAGTACCTTCTTATTGAATTGTAGGCAGAGAAAAAGCTGTTTAGAAACATAAACAGAGAAGACTCTCTGTTTATGCTGCTTTTATGGAGTCCTTTTCCTCAGCAGTTATTTGTCCATCTGTTTCCATTTCACTTTTATAGTTATTTTTGACTCACAGCAGGTCAAAACTAAGGGGGGCTTTTCTGCTGTTAACAGACAGTGTTTGTCATGCTCTAAGGGAGTGTCTCTGTCGGTACCTTCCCTCTGTGCCTGACTGGGGGTCAGGGAGAAGCGTGGCTTATCCTCGTCCTACCTATCCCCTCCTTCAGGACTGAGAAGCCGGTTTGTGTCTCTGACTGTACCAACACCCATGGCCTCCTGCTAGCTTTTCTAACACATGCCTCCATGCTCTGTCTCATGCTGTCCCAAACACGCAAGCTCTCCCTGAAACATCTGCATAGCTGATAATGTTTCTTCAGCTTTCCTTTAAAACTCTCCTTTTTCCATATTATCTCCACGAGTTTGCACGAGACCTACTAGACTGACAAATTATTTGTTTCATCACGTCTTTAAACTTGTTCTCTTGTCTTCTTTTCTGCCTATCTGCTGCATTTTTTTCTAGCTTTAAACTGTAGGATTTTGAGAGACAGAACTGTTTTCTCATGCGCTACTTAAACAAGGTCTGGTACAAAGACTGTCATGCCTGGCATGAACACCTCTTGTCTCTCTGGCACACTACAGATCAGATGTGGTAGTGGCCAATAAATTAAATTAGTTTTTTTCTGGATTTCGATCTCCCCATAGAAACATCCTTATGATCAGTACCAGAGTTTTAACAAGGGCTACTGAGGTCCTGAGAGATGAACCATGGTTTGATGTACTTGTAACAACCTGGATGATGCAGGAGGGCTTGTCTGTCCTGCACAGAATCCTCCCCATCACTTCCATACCCAGTTTCAGGATTAATGAATTTAGTATCAAACCCACGTCACACATCCCTGTGGGCGGGCCATTATCTGACAAGAAGCATCTAAGGACTACACCCTAAAGGGCATTTAGGTTCCTAACTCCCATTTAAGTGACCAATATACCCCAATTCCAACAGGAAGGGAGGTTTCCAAAGGAGTTATTTTTTAAAAACTGGTACTCTCTTGTCACTCAGACATTGTACAGTCAGACAGTAAATTGAGAACTTGTAAAACTTCCATTTTCCTAAAAGATCAAGAAATTTTCCCTGTGCTAAAAGGGCACACTTCCCCTTCTTCTCAGGGGTGCATTACAAGATATCTGTGGAGGAATCCAAAACAGTGACCGCCATTGCCTCAGCAGTTCTTCTGCAATCCAGTTTTGCATTCAGAAATGCATTTGAGTCACAAAAATCAATTGTTACAGAAACTGTGGTGCCTTGTGGGAAAGGCACAACAGTGAAACAGTATTGTGGGTGAGGATGGGTGGGAGGTAGAAGCAGAGTATGATCAGTGGGGAGTGGACTCTCCGGGTTCTCACTAAGCACTCAGCAGGTGTTTGTGGATGGACCATGTTACTGTCAACACCATGGGCTCTAATCTTATTGTGCACGCTTCTTTATCAGATCCTGTGAGCTAATGCAAGATAACTGTCCTTCAATCAAACAGACACAGATGAGCAGCTTTGCTAAAAAGAAACAGGTTCAGCTGGAGCAGTTTCATTCTGAATTATGGCAAAGTGGTGGCGAACAGCTTCAAACATTTTTAATAAGAAAAGTTGTGAATCTCTTCCCTAGTGATCCATCTATGAACACCAACATAATGGGTCTGTGAAAGTAGTCAATTAAAATATATCAGCCATATTTATGGACCTGCCTGATCAGATCACAGACTCGCTCGAGAGGCACAGTGCGCACTGCTGCAGCTGTCAGCAGCACCTGCAGCCCAGCCCTGCTGAGGACGAACCTAGGGGTCAGATTTCCCAGGTAGAAACAAAGACGTTCTGGATTACCAGACCCCTTGCAGAGCTGATACACTTTCTTTTCATGTGCACAAATTCACCACTGAAACCAGACCCTTGAAATGCTACTATTTATTAGAACCTGAAGGCCTTGGTCTGAGGTAAATACAACTAAGACATATGTACGTGCTTGGTCCCTGCTAATATGAGACTGCTTGGTCCCTGCTAACATTTTTCTGGATTGGGTTAAACTTTGTGAGCATAATCAGCTGCTTTTCCTTCAAGATAAACCTAAAAAAAGCCACTAGCTCATCTGGAAAGGAAGGGACCTCCACTCCCACTGAAGTCACAGTGGAGCTGGAGCGGGAATGCCCAAGGGTGTGCTGATGCAAGAGGACAGTGCAGCAGATAACCTCCGTTGTGCATCTGTGTGCCTACAAGGACTTCAGCAAGAAAGATTACAGAAATCCTGGAAAGACAGGAAAGGCATGAAGACCACAGGAAAAGCCCCGGATCCTTAAGGGCAGCAGAATAAGCGAGGTTTCCTGACTGATAAGCATTGTGGGTGCACTAACAGGGACTCACTGTCCCTGCCCTGCCTCCCCAGGGACCAGACCTCCACCCATGGGCCCCGTTTTGGCTCGGGCCTTTAGAGTTCTGTCTGAGCTCTGATGCTGGTCTACGGCTATGCCCAGTCATGGATGCCCTTGACCCTCATGGACCCTGGCCTTTAGACTGGCTTGTCCTTGGACCTGCCTCTCCACCACAGGGATGCCCATTGATCTGGATTCTTGGTGGAACCCAGCTGCCCCCAGCTGCCCTGGTCCCTGCCTGGGGTGAAGTTCTGCCCTGCCCATCCCCCCAGTGGGACCCTGCAGGCCCTGGCCCCCAGGGAGATGCTGGCCCAGCAGCATCCTGGGGAAGCCCTGGTAGGAGCATGGGACTGCAACTCCCCAGCTTGATTGCTGCTGCGCTTAGGGAAGCATTGCTGGGTAGGATCTCTGTAAACAGAGACCTCTTGCATCTGCAAATGTCTGCTTTTGTCAGTAATTTCTCAGACCATGCACAGAATCCTGACTTTTATGTAATTCAGAGTGGAAAAAGCAATGTAGAGCAGGTGGCTGTGGTGTCACTGAGGTGCTGTACGTGCATGCTGACAAGAATGTGAGAGGTACATGTTTCAATGGGAGTCCTTATTCTTTGTCTCACAATGTTCTTGCTTTGCTCTGTTCCTCGCTGAAGAAACGCAGACCCCCAGTTCTTCAGCCTAACATGGCTAATAGCTGGTTAACAACTCCCGTTAAAGAAGTGGCACCTGTTGCTCAGTAAGGTCTTAAACAGTATGAAACACAGGCAGAGACCAATCTTTAGGCTGGTCCCTCACTGCCTCCTTTCACGGTTTGGTTAAATTAACAAACCAGCAGAAGCCTTAACTCCTTTGGTTCACATTTTTTCCTTTGGAAGTTCATGGTGCTTTGCAAAACATTGGTGATTTTTTGCATTACATTGTAGAAAAAGGTGGGGTGTTTTTTCCTTTTTTTTTTGACAAATTGGTTCATCTTTTTCTTTTATTCTAGTTGGAAGTGATCTTTGGATTTTCATGTTCATTACAAACTCCCACAGCACTGAGGGTCTTCGCAGAGGGATTTGTTGGTGCTGATCCTTATTGGTGCAAATTGCACTGGTTTCTCGACGTCTTCCCCGTACTACTTTATATTTGGTAAATGAACTTTTTAAAAATCATGTCAGGAGTGCTTTTAAAAGCTGCTTGGAGCTGGGAAAAAAGAGTGGGTCACCACTAAGTGAAATGACAATGCTTGTGCCTTGCATTGCCAGGCAATTCTCAGACACAAACAAGATGTTAACAGCAGTCCCCCGAATACCTGGAGCCAAAGAAGTTGAGAGAAGGGGGGACAGACAGGCAGAAGGTGAAAGAGATGGTCAGAGCTGTTCAGTCAATTCATAATGGAAAAGCAAAATGAGGATGTTGCCACTTCGTTGCTGGTGTCTAGAGCATTTCGTGTCCCCTGACGTGGTGGGTACAAGCTGCTGGAGTCTGAGCTGCTGCTGGGCAATTCTTGAAAATTCTTCAGCGTGTGATGTGTTGCTTTTAGCTGGATTAAGGCATTTAGACAGAGATCAGTATGGTGCATTGTGTCAGAAGGCCTCTAAATAAAAAGGCTGAAATATGTGGATACTAACTCTAGAGGAACTGGTTTCTGCAATTTTTGTCAGGGCAAATGGCCATAATTCTAAGGGAGAATTTTGCTTACTGCCTTAGGCTGTGTTTTGAAAGGTATTTAGGTGCTGAAAGATAGTTTTAAACTAAGACTTTCAGAAATATTGCCTGCTTCATAAAATCTTACTTAGCACCCATCTGATTTGTTTGGTACTTAAATATCTTGGAAATCTGGCAATATGCAGGTAATAAATACAGAAAAATAATGGGAGTTCGGGTTTAAAAATAGCAACTTTTTTACAGTATTAGGATTGGCA
Source organism: Mohoua ochrocephala (assembly GCA_013398855.1). Taxonomy (NCBI): domain Eukaryota; kingdom Metazoa; phylum Chordata; class Aves; order Passeriformes; family Acanthizidae; genus Mohoua; species Mohoua ochrocephala. The sequence goes on from VZTA01020150.1 coordinate 419,755, forward strand.
CACTGTTAAATTGTTAATACAAGCAAGTCAGGATCTCTTACAAGGTGTGTGGAACTAAAAGGTAAAAATTAAAAATGGACACCTAAAAAAAAAACATAATGGAGAAAATGCAAAAAGTCTACTTTATAAAGACCCTATCGTGCAGATTTAGATGATTTAGTTTTGCCTTTTTTTTTTTTTAACCTTTTCTCTTATTACTAGATGAATTACTAGATGAATGTAGAATTGTAAATTGAATATATAGATCTTTCTACATTTGCAGACTGAGAGATCTGAAATCACATAATCAACATTCTTCAAACTGGTAAGGACAGTTACTTGTTCAAGAAGGTTAAATATATCCTGTAACAGTGAGCAAATCAAACTGAGGTGTTCTAATCATGAGTATAAGCCTCCAGTTTGGCTGGCTTTTTTTTTTTTTTTCCAAGGGTAGGAAATAGAATGGTTCTTGAATATGTAGATCAGTATAATTTAATTAGCTTTTATGACCAGGAATCCTCAGAGATAACCATAAAAGTCAATTAGACTGTATTAAAATGCAGCCATTTTTCTGAAGCTTCTGTGAAACAGCCCTTACTTATTCAAGAAAATGATAAGAGTCTAGATATCTAAATATAATATAAAGAATAGCCACATAGAAAGACATGGCTGTTGTTGTTTTTATTAGAACTGATTTCTTTCTTCACTTTCCCAGTGAAATACATTGCAAGGTATATGTCATACCTTGAGTTATATGCTGTCCTGGCCAGCCAGTGTTACAGTATGATCTCGCAGTCTGTTTAAAATTGGATTTGAAGAACATGGTTAGCAAAGTGTAGTGCCTCAGGGCAAAAGCCGATTATCTGCAGGAATCAGGAAAGGACTTTGTCCCAGCTGTACTCCCCCTCCCAGCTCCAGATGTTACACACACACAGCTGGCTGAGCACACAGGAAGATGTGCAAATACCTAACCACACAGTCAGATGCTCATGTCTTAATTGATGCCTTCTTTCCTCACCCTTGCCCCTCTGTATTGTAATCAGCTCTTCATCTATGCTGTGTTTAAAAGCGGCTCTGAGGTGGCACTTGGTGACCATCCAGGCTGGTCTGTGTCCACCCACCCTACCACACGGCCACAGTTGGTCTGTGCATGATGGCTCTCTGCCTCAAGATGAGGTTGCCTCCTAGGAGTTTCCAATGCACCCTGAACTTCAGGTTTCTGCTGAAGTGGAAGCTTTTGAGGGCAGGAATCACAATTACATTTTGGTGTCTCTAATGAACATGACAGACATATATGACTACATTACAGAATATTCAACATTTAGTTTTTAAGTTTGCTCTTTTTCCTCTGAGCAACATATTCTGGCCATTCCGAAGAGCATGATTCTGCTTTTAATTGTCCTGATGAAGTACGCACTCTCTTAAATATTAGTAAACCTATCAATGCCAGGAGTGGCTTATATTATTCCTTCAGGTACGGATTACCCAAAACAGAGGTGGGGAGGGGTCAGCAGCCTGAAGCCATAGTATCTTGCCAACCAGAAGTTTGGTCTTTAGAGAAGGAGTGGCAAAGCATCTGGGCAGCTTCCCCATCACTGCCACACACATCTGGCCCTGAATTCCAGCTCAGCCTTATTGATTTCAATTAGCTCATTAGACCTTTCAAGGCTCCGTGCTTATCTCAAAAACAAATATTTGCTGTACAGCACGTCACACTATTCCAAGTATTATGTTCTCTGCATAAAGAAAGTCCTTGCAAAACACACCACAAAGAGCTTGTTGTAAATCTATTGTGAGGATCTTCAGTCTGGCTTTGCCTGATTTTATAGGATTAAAGTCTCAGAATTGATGCTGCATTAGTGAGGTGTTTCTGTGGAAAGGACTGCATTTCATAATAATGTGCTCAAGTTCTAAAGTAGAGAGACAAGTGTGAAGTAAACAGAACTCGTATCAAATTTGCAGCAGATAAGAACAAGCATTGTCTCAAAATCTCAAGTTTTTCTCTTCTTTTTTAAGGCATAAGGAGAAATATTTGAGATCTAGCAATCATGGCACTGAGTTCATGTTCCCTTGCATCGATGTAGTTAATCTGTCAGCAATTCCATCAGCAAACCTATTTTTCAGACCTGTTAACTGTGGTCTGAAAATCAATTCCAGACTTAATCATGGACAAAGGAGTGCATTCCATGTTCTGCATGCCAGTGACACACATATATCACTTGGAGAATAGATTCCAAGGTCTCAGACCATAAGAAATTTAATGCTTACAATATTTATGACAGAGTATCACCATTGTGCTAAAGAGTGTGGAAAACTAGACAGAATAGGTGATTCAAATGCAAAATAGTTTGAGCATCTGTTGAAAATTCCTTGGCCTTTGGCCTCATCATACAATCTGAGGCACGTACTAATTGTGCTGGAATTTGCCTCTTGTCATATCTCATTGCTTAATTATTAAACATGTTTGGTATGGTACAGTTGCTCTATAATAAAGTCTGTCATTACCTGAGCAAACAAAATTCCTTGTGCTACTGTCCTCGTAGATTGTCAATACCTGATAAGTGCCAGGGCTGCAGCTCCAGGCTGAAGCAGGGCCACGCAGCTCTCCTGTGTGAAATGGTATCATCCTGGGGCAATGCTGGCACTCACAGAGCAACAAGGCACTGCATTTTCAACTCCTTACTGTTTTCTTCATGGAGGAACAAATTCTGCACCCTTCTGTCCAGCTGGACAGACCAGGGGAAGAGGACAAGACAGCGATCCTTTGGCAATAGCAAATGCGAAAGCCTTTGGAGCAAGGGGCTGGAGATAAAACTGGCAGCGATAGCAGGTCAGGACACCAAAATCACTGAGGCTTCTGCACTTCTCAGTACACTCAGGGAAGCAGGCAGAAGAGCAGAGCTTAGAAACATACTGCATGAGCAGGGAAAGGACACCCTTCCTCCTCTACCCCTGCTTGCCCAAACCCAGTTTCTCAGGATGGGTCTGAAAAAAGAAGATCTGTGTGAGGCACATATGTGAAGCACTTCTGCACCTGTTGATTTTTAGGCTTTCCACTTGATTTTAACCAAGGACCCCCCAAACTAGGATTAGTGAAACAGACAATGACAAATGTTGTCATCTCTGAAAGCCCTAGGCTTAGCACCAGTGCAGCCCTTAGCAGACACAGCCTCCTTCAGTTTTACCGTCACCACTGGCTTTGTGCGCCCCTACTTTTTGTTCCTAAATTTGGGTTGCCTGTCTGTTTTCCCAGATAGGGTTTGTGAGGCACCACTTTTCCACTGATGCTTGTTGGAATGGTGCCAGCTCCAGGCCATGAGTATCAGTCACAGTCCAGCGCCTCTGTGTAGGTACCCAAAAAGTGAGACAAGATACAGCCAAATTAATGGCTTTTCACGTCATCGGTTTTGTCATTTTCTGCGCAAGTGCAAAACAGTCCCTTCAGGTAGAAAGGGAGTGAAGGAGGTGTGAGGCTCAAATACTGATGAGAGACACATTTTCTGTCCACCCCTAGGTCCCACTCACAAGGTCTGAACCCCCTCACGTGAATGTGCAGCCCAGCACTGTCCAGGCAGTAACTCTGAAGCTGTACAAGAAGTGCCATGAATACGTAGTGACCTCAGGTCCCTGCAGCATCTTTGCCAAGGTGCCTTTAGCTGCAGGGATAATGAACTGCATCAGCTCGGCTGTGGTGCAGCAAAGGGCTTGACTCAGGGACATGCTGAGCTCTGGCAGCATTATTGAGTTCATTATGAAATGCAGGGTTTTCCTAAACAGAAAATTGTAGCTGGGGGCTGCCTGGGAATGTCTGTAGGGTGCTTAGTTTTAGTTTTGCTCCTGGGTGAGCCTGGGGAGCCAGGCAGGACGGCATCCTGGGAAGGAGAGCAAGGTGGGCTGGTGCTGTGGGTACTTCTGTGGATGTGATGCTGCTAATTAATCTTCATCTGCGGTTCGTGTTATACAGCAGGCAGCAAACTGGGGCAGCCGAGGTGCAGGCAGACCCTCGCAGCTATGAGAGCGCTTCCCTCCAGAAGTGATGCTGGCAGCTGGGAGTGGTGACTGTGCTGGTTGAGCAGCCGGCCCTGCCTTGCAATGGGGTCCTGCTCCTGGCTCAGTTCCCTCGAGGCTTCTCCCACTCCCCACAGCCACTGTGGGCCCCTCAGGGCTGCTGTCAGCTGCAATCAGCACAGGGCGAGCTCCCTCTCCACGGCCTCAGCTCCAAGCACTGCAGTGCAGGCACGGGTTCCTAACCACCTCTGCTGCAGAGGTGGCGAATTTTGGCAGAGGGCAAGACAGAAAGCTGGAGGGAGCTCTTATGTTGGGGCTTTATTGATGGGGATACTTTTTTCCAAGGCAGTCAAAAACCTTATACAGGAATTCTCCAGTTCTATCTCATCTCTAGCGCAAGCTGCGCACAGCAATGCTATAGCTTTACAGCCATATAATCTAGCAGTATTTTCTAAAAAGACAGACTGGGGCTATTTAAAAAAAAATAATCTTAGAAGTTAATTTCTTTTGAAGCCAACTAACTGAGCACTAGCAAACCTAACTTTATAAAAAGAGCTGTGTGCTAAACCATGGGCCATCCCACCCCACAAAGCTTTTAAATGAACTGGAAACTATTTCTCTTCAATGTCTTGACCTCAAGGCTCAAAGGGGGATCTGGCAGCAGCCACATACAAAAGCCCAGGTGGGAAACATTTGATTTCCTGAGATGTTACTCCCATGGTATTCATGAAGAGGAATTGCTTCAGATATTGCAAGTTGAGTTTTTTGAATTGTGAAGCTTTGCCAAAGTAGGGATGAAATACAAACAAATAAGTAAATAAATATGTCTCTCTCTCCTTTATCATGCACAAGTTGGAGGGAAGTATGGACAAAAATAAAGATCCTATAGAAAAAAGCTGATGAGAAAGCCTAGCTGAGAAGGTCCTTTGGTTTTATCGCAGAATCTCTTGTCCAAACACTAAAGGTCTGTGTAAGGCCTGGCTGTGTTTGCTGCGTACAGGAGCCCTCTGTTTGCAGGGGGAGGAGAGGGTCTAACCTGCATCACCTGGAGTGGGAGCACACACACTGCTGCAGTCCACAGCCTGAGACACTCCCCTGCCTCCTGTGCAAATACATCAGCTCTCGGATTCATCTGTGACCTCTTGAGATATTCTGTCTTTACTGCTTATGCTCTGCCCATCCCGATCCTAGGAGGAAACCACGAGTTTTTCCCATTGTGAATTAAATTAATGGAAGAATAATCTAGAGAAAATTGGCTGTTCTTTGGCTGATTACCTTTAGTTATCCTACCAGCCACGTTAGGGGTTCAGCACTACTGAAAGAATGAACAGTAATCTAATTAATATGCTTAGTGTACTAGACTAGAATCTAAAGACATATTCAGCTTGCCACAGCATGCACTTTTAAATTTTTTACTCGGCAGTAACATTAAAACAGCCAGACTTTCAGCCCTGCAAACTGTGGATAATGAATTTCTTTCATCCCAAACAATTTACTCCCCAGTGTATTAAAACACTTAACCAGATCAGTTGTATTTGTACCAATGCGTGCTCTTACATGCAGAGCAATGGAAAAAATGAGCAATCAGTGTGCAGTAATGATTATTTTCTTAGTAAACGTTGGTTTTTTTTCTTAAAATGATAGGAAAAAAGTCACATATTTCTCAGTCACAAGTGAGCACTGTTTACACAACCAACATGAATAATGATAACAAGAATATTCCCTGCAGCCCTCACTCTCTTTGGATGCTATCCAGCATTGACTGAAGTTAGGGAGAGCTCTCTGTTGACTTCTCTGGAGCAAGATGGGATTTGCTGCCTGCAGTTGGCATTCCCCTCAAACAAGCATAGTTCTTGAAATGCGATGCAGATGGAAAAGTCCCATGGAGACAGCAGAGCTCATCGTACTCAGGGTTAGTAGGTTCACCCTCCGCGCCCCAAAACAGGGTCAAAGTCAGGAGGGAGGGGAAAAAAAAAGAGTTTTAAAATAAAAGTTTGCATGCTTTTTTTCCCTGCCATTCTAGTTTCTGAGGCATTTAGCTATATTTGGTTGTATTTTTAGGCTCCGTTCCAAGAGCAGATTGAAGAAGCAAAAACTTTGTGAAATGAAAGTTAGGATTTCCGCATGATCACTTCACTTCAAAAGCTTATGTTCAGAAAGAAATCCCCCGCCCTGCCACACTTGTTAAAATACAAATGTTTTGTACAAATGCAATTTTAAGCTAGCCACACGAATCTGGTTTCAAGAATATAGTTCTCTACTTTTAAAATTTGATACAACAGCAGAGAAATGATGTTGTAAGGAGCCCATCCTTTTATCATGTGTGTTTTGGGGTCGAGTTTCATGTTCTTTTGCAAACATGCATGGGATTAGGCTTCAGTTACAATGCACATACGCAATTTTTCAAAGCAACTCCCAGAAATGCAGTTAATCATTCCAGCAAAATGGAATTTAGGGAAAAGCTTTCTGCCCTTGGGAGAAACGAAAAGGAGCAGGGTTTGGCCTGTGGGGGTGGGATTCATCCTGGGCGAGGGGTGATGCGGACTTGAAACAGGCCCAGGTCGTCAGCCTTTGACTGTAGCAGCAGCTTTGCCTGAGCAAATAAGAGCTCACATGAACTTTTCATTTGTGCATCCATAAGGGAAGAGATTTGGCTTTGGCTGCCAGCCTCTTCAGTCCTTCGGGCTCTCTGGGGTGGTTCCTCTTGATTTCAAAATGTATCAGCTGAGGCTTTTCATGCAGTTGTAAAAACAATGTGGGTTGATGAGATTCACTCCCCACTAGGTGACCCCTGGAAAACCTGCTCAGTCAATAGCAAGAATTTTTATCCTGTTTTGGCTGGAGACAGATTAAATCGTTAGACTTTTTCCCGTCATCAGCATCCTTGTTGTGGAAACGCAGCAGTCAATTTTTATTGTGGTGTGGCAGGGCTGTCCTCAGCGCTGCGTATTTCCTGCTCGGCGTCCACCTTCCTTGCTTTCAAAGTTCATTATGGGTAATCTGTTGTGAAAGAGAATATTGAGCCTGTATGTGTTGACCACCCAGGTCTATACAATCCTACTGTCAGATCTATATACTTCTGCTGTAATAAAAGCACTGGAGAGCAGAGCCTATGATAAAGTGCTCCTAAGGAGATCACTGAATCTAAATCTTTGCCTTACACCCTGTTTAGCACCATTTCTTCTGGAGCTGTGCAGATATCTGCGCAGCTGTATATTTTCAGCACATGCCACTGCAAAATAAATTATTCAGGATTGTTAGATTACTTATAAATGACACCAATCAATTAACACCACAGCCGGCAGTCTTTGGGGCTTTTGTCACAGTCCAGGATGGTACAGCTCTCGACTCTGCGTTTCCCAGTCTGAAGGATTATGGTAATGACAGCTTATTTTTATTGAATTTTTAATTGATGAGCAGTATCTCTGGACTCACTGTGCTAACATTAGGTCTAGGGAGAATTAATCTCTTGAAGGAGAACATGATACAAGCAGAGCTGCCCTTCTGCAAACAAAAAACCTCATTTACACGTGGCACCAAGCAACCAAGTGAGTTTGCTGCTGTCAGTTGTCAGAGTCTTTCACAATCCTCTGCAATGAAGATTTGTGCCTTTTCATTACGCAGGGCTGCACAAGCCTTTGAGGAGACCACACGCTGACACGCGCTGCAGCGCTGCCCTGTAACAAGGTGAAAGAAGTAGGGTGGTTCCAGGTCATGCGAAACAAAGCAAGCAGCAGCTTCTATCGATCCCTGGGCCGAAGACGCCACGTTTCTTTTTGCGGGCTGGAAAAGTCCTAGGTCCCCTTCTTCTGCATCACTGACATCTCCAGTGTTTCTGCTAGTGCTACTAGCAAGGCCACTGGATAGCAAGGTCTGCAACCCTCTCACCCACAAGCAAACCCTAATGCTGGTTACAAAGTCACCGAGCCATGAAATAAAATATTTGCTTCCCTCTCTGGAAGGAATAAACTGGGATTCCTTCCTCCTTCCAAAATAGCCAGGTCTCGGGCAGATTGTGCTGGTGCGTGCTCATGGCGTGGGTAAAGGGTGACCCACGCAGAGAGCTGCAACTAAACACTGGCAAAGAATAACACAGATGATTGGTGTTTTCCATGTTGCTTTAAGAAGCATGTAAAGCTTTGTGATGATGGATAAATACTATTATCATGCATTAAACACGTGTAGTTTAAGGACAGAGAGTAGTCTAATACCAAGTTTTTCAGTACGGGTTGAACATATCATTGAACTGTTTGAGCGTTTTATATTTAAATCTTCCTTGTAGCCTAGCCCCACAAACTAAAATCAGGCTGTTCAGAGTCCAGCTGATTTAACTTCATAAAGTCACTGAGAATAGTTAAATAATATACATTGTGTGCTGACATGGATTGATTCATTAAGGGTGATGGTAGAGCCTGAATTGGAAGGTGCAGTGAAGATGATGATGAATTTTAATGTGGCCAGTGGCTACTGTTCAGCAGATATGAAATTGGAAATCAATGCTAGCTATTAAATACAAATGGATGCTTTACATCTGAAGCAGTCTTCCATTCTCAGTCTTTCAGTGTGCCAGGGGAATGCTGGAATGAAGGAAGGAAGCCCAGCCTTGCAAGGGTCTGCCAGTGCTGCTGCCTGTACTTTCTGTTCATAGCTGGGGTACATCTCACCCTCTGTGAAACGGATCCACAGCAAATGCTCCCAACTCCCCCATGCTAGATGTGGTGACTCTACTGGGTCTAAATCTCAGTCTCTCTGCCTGGGAGCTGCATGATTGCATCTGAATGTAAGCTCATACATATCTCTAGATCTCATGGTCAGAAGGAAAATCTGTGAAGGGCGATGAGCGCATCATGGATGCAATGATGCCTGAGCCCACTGGCACCTGGAAGACTAGCCCACAGCAAATTAGACTGCAAACTCTAAAAGCCAAGAGTAACTGCACTGCCACTGGAGGGTGTCGCTGGAGGAGTATGACATCTCAGGCCACCCTACCCTGGCCCAGGAAAATGCTGTTGGATGTCCCCCTGGGTGTTAGCACGGTGCCAGAAGTAGCTGGTAGGTAAGTCTCTGCCTGCCAGAGAAGAAAACTCTCCTGTCAGTGCAGCTCTGTGTAGCAGTGGAGACACGACATGTCCTTGGGGGAGCAGAGAAAGCCTCGGGCAATTCTGTGTTGTATTTTGCCTAGGACATCAATTTGCTATAATCCAGCTGTGTTCCCATATAATGCAGAGACAAGGTGTTTTAGCCTCCTGTTGCCTCGCTTTCTACCATCCCTCTTTTCAACGCACACATGAACAATTGAAATAACTTGACTCTTTTGCTTCATTTTAAAATATTAAATGGAAAGACAGACACTAAAGTGTCTCCTCCCCCTACAGCAAAGCAATGAAGAAATAAGCATGCCAATCTCATTTAAATATGTCGTGGTTTGACACTGGCTAAGCGCCAGGCACGCACGAAAAAAACCTATTCACTTATTTTCCTCTGCTATAGCTGAGCAGAGGAGGGAGAATTAAAACAAAAACTTCAGGAGCTGAGATAAGGATTAGGGGAACAACACTTTAAGGCAAAACAAGTTCAATACTTAAACAGTATAAAGAAAATTTACTAACAGAATTAAAAGTAAAAAGGGTAATGAGAACTAAAATAAACCTTTAGAACACTTTTCCTTCCCAGTCCCTCCCTCCTTCCCACCGACTGTGCAAGGAGACAAAAACATGGGGTTTTGGTCAGTCTTTCACTTCTTAAGAATCTTTCTTCAGTTCATTCAGGGAAAGGAGTTTTCTCTTCTATTGTGCCGTGGGGTCCTTCCTACAGGAGACAGTTCTCTGTGAATTTCTCTAGCGTGGTTCTAATTTTCACAAACAGCAGCCCACCCGACCTGCTGTAACACGAGTCCCTCCCACGGGCCAAGCAGTCTTCCCACAACTGCCTAGCGCGGGTCATTTTAGTTCATGGGGTTTAGTCTTTTAAAGATAAGCTGTTCTAGTTTGGAAGCAAGGGTTCTCGCTCTCTCTCTGTTCGAGTTCCTCACCAGATTACAGCTTTTCAACATCCACCCACTCCAGCATGAGCTGCAAGTGGATCTCTGCATCCCCTCATGCACTTATGAATTACAGGGAAATAATTTGTTGTATTATAGTCCTCCCCATGGCTTGCAGAAGAATCTCAGCTCCAATGCCCAGTGCGATTCCCCCCCCTCCTTCCTTTGCACCGACCTTGGTGCCGCCATGTTGTTCTCCTCACGTGTCCTCACTTTTCCTTTTCTCTGACTCGGAAGAAAATTGTTGTCCGTAGGTATTATTGTTCTAAAGTTCTATCAATTGAAAAGTTCTTAAAGAGTTTCTCTGCGCTGAAAAGGTTGATTTTGTCTAGGCTCTGTATTGGGGAATTGTTCGCCATGTTTTCATCACTGGCAGCATGGTCGCGGCCTCGGAAAGGCAGCCAGGCCCCTGGCGGTTCCTGCCGGGATGGGTCCCGGCGGCGGCATCACCACCCCTTGGGAGAAAAAAAAGCTTCCCGCCGTTTTTCCTTTCTTAAATGTCATCACAGAGGCATTAACAACTTCTCTAATTGGGCTAGTAACCTGCCCATCCCCAGAGCCTTCAGCGATTGGCTCTGTGCCAGACATTGTAGAAACTTCGAGCAGCTTGCTCCCGCCCACCAAAAACTAGACTTTTTTTAAACTAGCACAAAATATTTGCTGGCTCTGTTGACAGTGGAACATTGAGCTAAGTCCCTAATTAAATGAGAAAACAACAAACACAGCTAGTAAACGATTGGTTTTCAAACAGTAAACAAAATGAGCACCATGTTTTAAATGTTCACTCTCCAGATCTCTCAAGCCTAATCAGTGATGTTTAACAAGTCCTTTATGAAAATACCGTTTCTTTTTCCCGTGCAGGAGCAGAAGAAGGGAGAGAAGCTGTTCCTAGGATGCGGATGATGGATTGCACCTGTGCACTGGAAACAAACAGAGATTCTCCTGTGTGAGCATGATAGTGGTATCGGTGTAATGAGCTCTTCTTGGGTAAGTTAACACAACAAATGGATCTAATTCCCAGTGAAGGGTCTGGGTAACATGCTCATCCAAGACAGGAAAGTCAGAGAGGTAAGAACAGGATAATGAGACACTCCCACCCAGAGCCTGGAGCACGGCCTTTTGCCTTAAGTCCACAGACAAACCCCAGTCAACACAGCTGGTTCACAGAGCTCAGACTCCAGCTCCAGTAAGGAGGGACAGAAATGCACCAGCTGCACTACCTTATTTTTTTCTCTGTGTCAAAACTTGTCTGACTTCTGAGAAGCATCTCCCATTATGTACTATAATTTTACCTAGCATGTCGACCTTGACCTGTGCTGGCACGGCATATCTATCTCTCCTTGGCTAAATTTAGCTGGTAAGATTGAAGTATTAGTGATTTTCAGCCATTTTGGATGACATTTTTACACTACAAGAGGAAGATTTCAGTTTGATGTTCACTGGAGCTGATGATCAAAAAGCAGAGGAGGGCAGAAGTGTTGCTAAAGCATCTCCAGGAAGCATCCATTTTGTGAATGTCTGAGGGTTGGTTCTTTTTTTTTTTGTGTTTTAATTGATATTTGACATTTCAGCCAAGTCTGAAACCTCCAGGATTTAATTGCAGTAAAATCAATGGTACACCAGGAGTAATGAGGTGTGCCTGATTTATCCTGAAATAGATATAATTGCTGTGTAACTCACCCAGCAGGTCCCAGTTTCCCCAGCCACAGTCAGCATCTCATTGTTTTCCAAGTGAAAAGACGTCAAGAGCCAGTGGGACAGAGCATAATCAGTCAGGGTGCTCTTGCCTGTTCTGCTTTTGAATGTCATGAAGCAAACAGCATCTGAGAAGAGCAAAGGGTGCTGGAAGAAGATGGTGGTTTGCTGGCACCCTGAGGGTGCTTCACACTCGAGTGGTGGGGAAGATGAGTGTGGACGTGCGATGCCAGAGTGGAGCAAGCACTGGTGCAGAGGACTTTGTTCAGCTGGGAGGTCTCTGTAGATACGAATGGTGTTCTCATTAGAACTGAGTTTTGACTTTCACAGCACTATGGAAAAATCCCTGCTACAGGCCAAGATGAAATGCTTCATAAATTATCAGCTGTCACCTACTGGATTCACAGCTGTGAGCCATGGTAGTTCATGGAGCTGGGGGACAACAAGGTACCTGGCCAGGGGAGCTACAAAAGCTACTGCAAGTGGGGAGTCTGTCCTCCTAAGGGACGCTGTGGTACATACGTCTCTGCTCAGGATTTCTTGCTGCCAGAGCTCTGCTTCCTTTCTTTCTCCTGAAGAGAAACATTCCTAAGATGTAGTGAATCCAGGCTGGATTCACCTCAGTCTTCTGCTGCCTGAAGATGCTTGACACCACACATCCTCTGCTGGAGACCAGCAACACACCAGGTTTCAACTTATTTTACTGCACTGCCTCTTCTGCTGCAGAGGTTTCCTAACACACAGAGTAATTCTGACTTAATTAAAGGCACTCAAGTGGGAAGGCAGGATATGCAGCCTGAAGGTGCAATTTGGTGTGGGTCTTCCTACTGCTGCAACCACTGAGCTACAGAGGCAGCCTCCATGGCCCCTCAGAGTTGTTAGATTGTCAATGAAACTTACTTTGTTTTTGAAAGACAAATAATCTGATAATTTAGGCCTTTTCAAAATTTTTTTTAACAAATAGATCATTTACAAGCTCAGGGAGATGTAATGGGGATACATAGTCACCTGCACTTTTACTAAAAATAATACAAGATAAATTTACCTAATGAGTTCTGTGTGTATATGTCTTAATAGGCTTCCCCCGGTAGTTTTATACTGGCTCCTATCGTACATCAATGCTTCTTTCAACACATGTAAATAATACACAGGGCACAATTCAAGTTCTCAAGAAAGCAACTTGCGTTTAGTCACAAGCAGAAATAAGTGCAGCAGCAGTTGCATAGATCCATTCAGAAAATATATCAAAAGCTGGGCCAAATTCTACACCTTTTGCTCACAAAAAGAATTCCTACTGATTTCCTAATGTCGCTGTTATAAACTGGGCTAGATTTTATGAAAGAACTTTATGTTGCAATATATTTCATATTAGGTCCCAATGCCAAAGGCATTTTTAAAACCTTCCACATGTCTAGCTAAAGCAGAGTGGGTGGGTTTCCTACACTAATATAGAACATAACCAATCAATTAGTGTAAAGACTCTTTCTCCATAATCACCTGACTTAGTCATACATCATCTAACTGAAGTGCTACAATTGCAAGACTTTTAAAATAGCCTATTATTTGTCAACGAGGTGAAGATTTTAATGCAAGTACTCTGTATCCATCAGTGGAGCTTAGATGAGCAGTTTGGATAAAAATTTAAGATGTAAATTTCAATATGCTACATGCCTCTGCATGGTGAGCTGGGCCCACTCTCTGGACTTTATTTAGTCTGGCCATTCCTATGTTGCTCAAAGAAGCAGAGCACAGCGCGTCACACGAGGCCACGTGCAATGTTCACTCCTTGCAGGGGCCATCTTAATTCACGAGCATCACTGGGCCCCATCACACAACAACAGCCTCCACACCACAACTTACTGCTAATTTAAACCCGAGCTTACACTGTCCTCATGTTTGCCAGCTGCACTTGCAAAAATGTGTGAAGAAAATAATATTCTTGAATATTGGTGTCCAAGGTGACAAGGGTGCCAATAATAGCATAAATCTTTGTTTCTGCCTTGAGATCTAAGTGATTAGGCTGTGATATACTTTGTTTCTTCTCACAGGACCATTCTTTTTTTTTTCACTCTGTTTTCTGTTTCTATGATGACGCCCCACTTCCTTATCAGGGAATCACCTAGGAATGAGTTTGTAGGGGTAACGTGTAAGGGACAGATATTTTCTGTCTGATCCTTTGCAACAGCATGGTTTCTTCCAAAGTATTTTTGTCTGGACAAAGCACTATACACAGTTTACGAGCAGAAAGGGGCTTTCAGTATGAAAGTGTGAAGCAGAAGTAGTGTATGCCTATCTCCTTCACCTTGGTCTTAATCTACATCTTCAAGGTTTGATCTTGTCCACATGAAGATCGTGCTGTTGACTTCTATGGGATCGAGGACTAGAAACACGCAGAGGGAATGATACAAGAAAGTGCTTTATAGCCAGTCTGCATGGAAAGAATTGGAAATACCAGGTGCAAGTTCAGGGAGAAGAAAGATGCAGATGTTGCATTTTCTCCATTTAGAAACAGGCATCCAAAAATCAATATTCTTTATACATAGTCCTGAAATATGCTGCCTAAGGTGACTTGGACACTACAGTGATGTGTGTCCTCGAAATCAGATCAATACAAACATCTGCTCCAAAGGTCTACCTTAGTCATAACAAGTATAACTACTGACTCCTCAGGACGTGGGCAGCTCCTGCAGAAAGTAAACACATAGTCTCCAATCAAGTGTGCTTTTTGGGGATAACACTTCAGGTACAGTTTGCCTGCTAATTTGCTCATGGTAGGAATGCCAGCAGAGATCAGATATGCTTTGGAGATGTTCTGTAAGAAGTAGAAAAAATATGCTCAATGCAGCAAATTTTGATGATAAATATATGCTGTATTGCTCCATTCAAATGTGTACACTTGTTCTTTTTCTCCTCAAAATCTAAATTAATTGTGCAGGCATATGTAATAAATATACCAAATTAGCAAGGTATCTTTCCTAGTACCTCTTGTTTTTTAGTATGACCTTATAAAATTTTCAGATTGAAAAATGATGGGAAGCAGTGAAGCAGAGTTTTCAGATTAACTTATAAGGGCAACGGAAAACGTCTCAGGCATTCCCAAAAATATTTCCATACTCAAAGGAATTCCTTCTATCTTTAAGTGAACATTGTTCCAGAACATTTGCCATTTTATGACACTCTTATTCGTGTTCTTCCAATCACCAGCTTTCCTAGAAAACCCATGCTTAACACTTAGGGCTAGATTTGCATACCTGTAGAAATCATGGAGACTGGACCTGTAGGAGAACACTTCCATGTAAAACCTTCTGGCCTCTTGTGTTTTGGGTGAGGTGAACTAATACGGATATTCTCATTTTCCTATGCCAACGAAAGAAAAGTTCACCAGAAATTCACGTACTTGACAAAATGGTCAGAGAGAAATAGAAGAGGAATTTTATAATTCAACTCCAATCCCAACTGGGAGCACACAACCCCCAATTATTTCTATAGTACTGCATACTTTTAAGAAATTATTTACATCTGAACTCAATTAAAACCAAATCTGACCAGAGCAATCAGTTCAAAGGCAGGATTCCTTTACCATCAGCTGTATTTATGGACACTGATTAGAAATGTACTGTGTATACTTGGGATCTCCTTTCAGATAAATATTTGCTTTCTTTAATTCAGACCTTTAATTCAAGGTATTTGCACTACTGGCCTACTGTGCAGTGACAGTCCCACACCAGCAAACCCCAGGCGTCAGTACTGGAGGGAATGTCTGTTTAAAAGGAGACCATTTTTGTTAAAAAATATGTTTTTAGATTTTTTTTTGAGGCGGCAGTTAAATGGCATGTCCAAAAGCACCATTCAAATGAGGCCTGATGCCACCTAATGCCAGCAAGTTGAATAGTATAGTTTGAAAGGAGTATCTGTTACTTTAAACTCATTTCGCTCTCAGGAACTAAGGCAAATGCATTTGTTTTTCTAAAACCATTACCCTTAATGAGCCTGCAAGGAATCTATTTCTGAGAGGGGCATATTTGAGTGCAGCACTATTATTCCTAAGAAATTAGTCATATTGCATCACCAACACAAAACAATGAAACTAAAGAGCCAGGGCCATAATTTGCTCTCACGCATACTGGTAAATCCTCTGGGTCTGATTTTCAGGCACACCCGAGCTGAGCAGAGATGTCTCAGAAAAGCCAGTTATAGCCCGAAGGCTGCTCTGCTCTCCTGAGGAGTGAGTGTCCCGCTGGACTGGATGACAGATGGGATGGGAGCACCACAGGCTTGGCCATCTCCCTCCCCACCTTTCCTCTTCTGATGCACCAAGGGGTACGTGGCAGCTTGGTGCTGGAAGAGAGCTCCCCAGAGAGAGGGCACTCAGGTCAGGAGACTGGCTGTTTCCCACCTTCCTTTGTATGGTGCGGCTGATGCAAAGCAGGGAAACAAATATTGAATCAGATGGAATCACTCCCCTTTCCTGCCATAGAACAATTGCAGAAGCCCATCACTTCTTATGCCCGTTGAAAAGTAAGAAAGAAATCAGTATATTGTGGTAGAGTTTGGAGACAGATGTCTTTCTTCTCTGTTCAAATACTACAGTGGTCTATGTCCTGATTGACCTTTTCAGTGTTAACATTTTTAAAACATATTTTTTAATTAAAATGGGCTGGAACAAATTTCCATTCTTGGTCCTGGATTGAGAACTTTGATTCACACTGTGCTCTCAGTGAGGTTTCCAACAAAACATTTGACAAAGTGTGGAGCTCCTTCAGATTTCCATGCAGAGAATTAAGATCAAGATCTACCCTTGACATTTGAGTCTTCCTCCAGTATAGATCAGGAGTTTTGACCCTAATCCACGTTTAAGACTAAAATCTCATTCTATTTTTACTATCAAAAACCCCTCTCTGTGCTCTTTTTAGTAACTCTGCAACTTTATGTTTGTGAATATACCGTAGAGAGAAAAAGTGAAACTAGTAGCCAAAATAGCAGGAACACGATCTCCTAAGCATCATCGTCTGAGCAGTTCTTTCCCCTTCCCCCACATGCCAGCTTGTTCTCAAGTATTAAATCACGTCGTGAAGGCTGCCCTACAAAGGAGCACCTGAGGAAAGCAGCTGTAGTGTGCTAGGGCCGCTCACATCCCTATGTGTGTACTCGTAACCGTGACGGATGAGGGTGAGAAAGCTACGTGGGCAGGGAAGTAATTGGAAGTAATCACAAAACAGACTTGCATAAGTGAAATGATGCGTACAAGTAGTCTTTGGAGATTAAAGATATTTGGGTTGGGAGAGGAGCTTTAATTGGAATTGACCTTGTAAAATATGCTGCCTTATGTTCAGGCTTATAATCATGGGTGGGCCAGCCGATCTATTTAAAATTGCCTGGTTCACATTAACCACCCAGGTTTCAGAGACAGTTTTTAGATGCTCGGTGGTATCGCAGAGGACAAATCACCGTGTTTGAATATTGATCCAGCGCACTCGCAGTTAATGGAAATGAGTACAGATGTTTGGCGTAGCACCTCAAACAGCACTATCATGCAACGTTTTGACCTAAGAAAACACTTTCCTTCAGGAATATAAAATACTAATAATCCTACTGCTTCTTCTAGGACAGCAGATTTCCAGTTGCTGATCTCTAGATAGATTTTTAGCTGTAACAGACAAAGAGAAAAAGATCTAATAAGCCCAGTGATTGTCCCAGGAAGATTTGGTCAAAATCATTTCCTTTGATTGTAACACAGATTCAAATAGGACCAACACTAACAAACATGCCATTTCACTCAGAAAAGCTGAGCAGAAAAGAAATGCTGTATCTTTGTGCACTCTGCGTCGGGGCATGTGAAGGGTGGGGCTGGAAAGGGGAAAAGCAGATTTTTATGAGGAAGTCCAGGGCTGCACTTTCCAGGGTCTGCATGCAACGAGTGCCTCTCTCTTTCTTTTGATCTCAAAAATAGCACACACCAATTGTCTGTGAAACAGCCCAAATTCCCGCCTCTCTTTAGAAAGGACGAGTGTGAATATTGGAGGTTTTGAATTTGCAGAGTTTTGACTGTGCATCCCTGATGTGAACTGGCAGGCTTTTTTTTTTTTTTTTTAAATTTCATTTCATTTATTCGGCAAATACTGAGTCCCAGTAATTCACTGCCTTTGCAGGTACTGTTTCAAGGTCTGCTCCCCGGGCTGTTCCCTGCATCAGTTGTGCCCCTGTCACTGCTGTGGGACCAGGGGAGCTGGGTGCCTCACAAAGGCTGGGTACTACCAACGGGAAACAGGGTGAGACCAAGCTCTGCTCCCCAGAAAGGGGAATAGGATGGTGAAACATCTCTGCCTGAGGTGAAAGCCTGCTTGAAGCAAAGGCCCTTGAACAAGCTCCTGCCCTGTGCAAGCTTCAAGCTTCAGCATTTCTAAGTGTCCACAATAAATCTGTTGCTAAATAGCACATAATTGACAATTGCATGTAAACTGTAATCCTTCTCGGGCCAGGGACTGGCAGTGTGAGAATACACAAAATGCCTTAGAAATGTTTGAGAATTGATGACTGAAGCTTGTACTAAGGAAAACTCAGTTTTTAGCAAAATGAAGTTTTTTCTCAGAAACAGTTTGCTTTCCTCTGTGTTATGTGTAAAAGAGTATTTCCCCCCTTTCTTACCTCATTGGCCAAAACGGAGAACTTACTTTGTCTTCTGCCAAAAAATCAAGTTTCCTGTAAGGAACTCTTTCTTACCTCTGCAGTTTCTAACTGGCTTCATGTGCATAACCTCCGTGACTGTAGTGTCTGGGTGTAGCATCACAGTTCCAGGAAACCAAACCAAATTCACATTTGACACAAATGACTCAGGAACTTAGAATAATATATTAAAGCATGCTGTCTGTGTAAAAAATGGGAATTGTTAAACCTATTTTTAAAGGAATAGTCTCTGATCTCTTTTCTTCCTGCAGCCTCAGACTTCCTTAAAATCTTTTGACATGCCTCAATTTTTTTTCAATCTTCTATTGCTGACCTCTGTGCAGGCTTTCAAGTGGATGCTGTCCAGAAATCCTATTACAATAAATTTACTGTATTAAAAAAATCTGAGGAGGAAATAAGATATGGTCATATTATTAAGTCTGACTGTTCACCACTGCCAGCTTTTCATCCAGCCCTTTGTTTATTGTCATCTTATCCTGCACTTAATCTCATTTAAAGCATAGGTGCTTTAGTACAAGGACCTTCCATTTTCTTTATTTTGAGTGCCTTCTGCATATATGATACCACATTTAAAGCAGATATTCTCTCTCTTTAAAGTGCTTTCCACATCTATAATGCCGTAGAAATAAATTGTTACAAAAGCTTAATCAAGACTTGCAAACCTAACCAAAATGTATTTCTGTGGCTCTTAGTCTCCTTTGTCATAAATAGCAAGGCCAGCTTTCCTGTATTTTAGGAGAGATCAATTACCATATTTATCTAGAAATGCCGCTTAAAGGAACGGATTCGATACTAGCAAATCTGAATAAGAAATCAGCGGTACACTAGAGTGCATATCCCTAAAGAAATCTTGAGGACCACTTGTTTTAACTGGGATTATCTTGGGATCTCTAATACCTATTTGGAGAGCCGTCATTTGGAGTCTTCCAGGTTGACAGTCTGCTCAGAGGACACCATGAGAGCAACTCTCCCCAGAGCTGCAGTGCAGGGTCAGCGCTGACCTGGGGGCGAAGCGCTGCTGAGATATTTCACTTTACAACCTTGGGGCCTAAACACAAGGTTGCACCGAGTGAGCTGTGTGGCCACAGCCAAAGGGAATGGGACCACAATGGCAGCCAGCTAACCTTATTTTTATGATGTGGTCCTAGCTGTCCACATCACTGCAGCTCCAAGTGGGAAAAGAAAAAAGAGTGCTTTAAATACTTTAAATGCTGCAGAAATGGAGAAAAAACCCTCACTTATTAGCAATGGATTTTCATTTTGCTTGAGGGGAGGAGACAACACTGAGGTTTTGTTCCAAACACTTCCTCCTTCCCCCATTATCCAGAAGACTGTTGTGCAAGCCAGAATGAAGTGGGCTCTCCAGACGAGTCCCGTGCTGATGGCTAGCGTGGTGGTGGGGCAGTGGTAGTCTTTTCACTTACTGGGTGGCAGCTGTTCAGCAAAGCACTAAGTGTTTCAGCATTTTTTGAGACGTTTTCTGCTGCATCAGGTTCGTGCCACCTAGTGGTGACAGTCCCACCGTGTTGAGTCCCTTCTGCAACGCAGACAGCGGTTTTTACGTCTTTTCATGAAAACAAAAAATAATCAGAGTATGCTTTCTAAAGCACAATGTCCTAGGTTATTAATCAGTACACTGGATCTTCCGGTAAGTTTTGTCTTTCATCTCCAAGCCACACATCAGCCCTTAGAAGACTGCAGATGATGTCCTTGACTTTGGTGAAAGAAAATGCCAAAGGCAGGTGTTAACATCTGTAAATTTGCCTGCCCACTCCAGCTGGCTCTGCTTGGGTCTTGAAGCCAGAGGCAATGCAGTAATAAAACAGAAGAACTGAGGGGTGCTTCACACGGGCAGTTGCCATTCCTTAATCTGTCCAAGTCATCATACAATTGTCAACAGTCCACGCATTGCCTAGAAGCCCTGAAAGGTGTATCTGAAAAAATAACTGTTTCTAAGTAGCTTTATTTACCTGATTTTTCCTTTCACTTTGATTTATGATTATTGTCTTAACCCGGAGTAGATAGACTTAATAATCAGTTGTCAGCAAACCTGCAGTAAATTTTAAATTCAAATTCTTTAATTTGTCTTTGTTCAATGACATTTTCAGCCTTGCTTAAGCAAAGTACTTTTGAAGATTTGTCATCTTTTTGGGTAGACAATTTAATTCAGGGAAAAAGAAAAAAAACCCCAGCATCTATCCACATTGCAGCGTTGGAGTTGTACCAGGAATGAATCTGGACCAGCAGATTTATTGACCAAAACACAACAGAAGAAATTGTTGACTTCAATCTTTCTGCACTGATTGAGCCACAGAACAGACTGAAGTTTTAATGAATAGACTGCAGTGGAAATTTTCTAGTATTGTGCATTCGTGTATGCTTTAATGGATTCAGGCCAATACTGAAAAGAAAGTCAGCACTCAAGTCTTCAGAGAAACTGTCACACCATAAAATCTGCATTCTTCCCACTCAGAGATCAAAGATTCGACTTGCCCTGGTGAGGAGGTAGGCAGAAATCTGAAACCCTGAAATGCCTTACTTGCCAGGAACATGGAAAAATGTGGTGCTTCTGCCACTCTTTTCTGGAAACTGTTAGATTAGCTTTAAATTAATAGTGGGATCACCTACGAGTTCTTCTGATAAGAAATTTGATAAAAGCTCTTGCTAATCTGCAGCCTTTACTCTGGAACCTTGGTAGATGGTCCTGCTCTCTGTGCGATGTGTGGGCCCTCGTCTTGTTTTTGGCCATGCATCCTTCTTCCAAAAAGCCTTTCTGCCACCGGGATTACCCAGGAAGAAAATAAAACTTCTGAGTGCAGCAGGAATGATAGTATGCCAATAAAGCCTTTTAGGGATTTAATCGGTGCTCCTTAAATAATCCAATTCAAAACACAATGAGAACTATGTTTGAGAGATGAGCCATGCATCTCAAGGAATGTAAGAAATGGATTAGAAAAGCGTCATTTGTTGAAGATTAAATATTTTATAGACAGAAAAAAATGTGATAAATATGGCTTCTTTAAGCTTTCTTAATACGATGCTTTCAGTGTTCAGTGAGCACCAGGGGTGGAGCAAATGCAGATGTAAATTAGGAGGAAAATCACCTGGAAGAACTGCTGCATTAGAATTACATTTTAAAGTTGAAGTCAGGATACATGCAGCATGTTGTGACAGAAACGAATGTAACATCTTCTTTAACAGCAAATTGTTTATTTTAGGATGACTGTGTCTGGGAGGGAGCAGAGGGAAAGAAAAACCAAACATTAAATCTCAAATAATTTTTCTGAGTTTGAAAAAGCAACGACTTCACAGAGGCTGCCAGCATGACCCACACTTAAAGGAGAGACTGAAAAATGGAGAAAAACACAAAAAATGCCATTCTATAAACTTAGAACAGCATGTCAGCTGTGATAATGCAGTCAAGCTGGATTGACTTCGTGGATCCTGTTGCTAGTGTTCAATTAGCATGCCAAATGATTTTCAGATGTCTTTCTGGTATTATTTCTGCAAAGTTTAATTTCTGATAAGACCAGAGCAGACTGAAACTCCTGTTTTTGTTTTTTGTCAACAAAAATGTAAAATATTTGGAAAATTTGATGCTTTTCAATTGGAAAATTTAGATTTGTTTGTCATCAGGTGATTGCATATGGAATATTTAATGTCCATATATTTCCCATCAGAGAAAATACTCTGTGGGAAGTTAATGCCACACTGGAGGCATGCCCTAGATCCTTTTCTCCAAATATAAGGTGGGATGTAGTTTTCTGCTTGCCTTAGTGGCCCCAAAAGTTCTGCAAATGGGTGTTAACTAGTCACAAGCAGCCTGTCTTTACCATGCTGCTACACTGGACACCTGTGGCCAGAGAGATATTTACCCATTAAAAAAAAAAGTTAAAAACTAGGACCACTGGGATATTCTGAAAATGTTAACTTTACTTTTTTTGTATATGCAAATCCAAACCCAGATGGAAACTTTCAGCATAAGTCAGCCAAAAGAAAGAGGTTTTTCCTACATATTTCTATTTTTAAATGGATATTTGCAAACCTACCTACTACTAACATGGCTTCTCTCCTGCAACTTTATGTCCTGGTAGGGATGAAGGACTGCTTTATCTGCTGAGAGAATTTCAACTTGGCTATGATAGTGGAAGTGGTGGAACATCTGCCTCAACTAACCTCTAAAAACAGTTAAGTACTACGACTGTTGGTTTTAATTCACTATGACATTGTTCTTTAGGTTAACGCTTTCCCCATCCTTCTCTTCAGAATAAGATAATTTTTTTTCTTCACTTGAGGTCATCAGGAATGTTGGTCCTTACATCAACAGGACTTTCAGGACATGACAGTTACAACCTTATCTCTTCACCCGATATTGTCACTGAGGGTTAGATTCTGGCAGCTCATTGCAACTGATGATGGTGACACCCAGCACATCTGCAGGTGGAGAGGTATACATTTTGATCACAAAACCTTTTGCTGCCATTCCAGATTAAAAAACAGATTTTGCCAGAACTGACAAATGATGGTCCTCATGAATGACATCAAACCACACGGGCCAGGTTCAAGCTACTGGCTGGAATGTAAAAGATTATAAGACATATATATCCTTTTTAGATCTCTTAGCAGAGATGATCAGCCAATGGCCCTATATCTAGATCTGGTCTGTGGAAAGAAAAGGGATACCTTCAGCAGACTGTACCTCTGAGTTTGCTCCATTGACTTCTGTGGGAGCCACTTAGGAGAAGGAAATGTAAGCATTTTTTTCCCGGGTACTGTCACAGAAAGAAAAACCCTAATGAAATTATCTTTGGAAGTGTACCAGATCAAGTCAGGTATTCTGAAACGAATTCAAAGTATCACATTTAATTACAGATATTCTCTGGAAGCTGTTAAGTACACAAAGCTCTGGTTTATCTGAAGTTGAAAAGGCATCCAAGACTAAATTGATTGAAATTTAACTTTTGGGTACTGAGACTGAGCAGCTGTGATAAGGACCAGATTGCTGGTTGGGTGCCATTTTCCTTTTCAAATGGTATTGGAAACTTTAGATTCTGACACAGATTGAAAGAAAATACTAGAAACCATCTTATTTGTGCAGACCAGCTGTAAAAACTGCGCCCATTGTATAAAGGTCCTGAGAAGATCCCAGGAGGTCTGGCTGCCAGGGCTTGGGAATGATGCAGAGTCAGTGCAGCCAAGGCAGAGGTCCCCAGGCAGTGCCATGAAGAGGCTACGGCTGGGACCCAGCCCTGTCCTGGAGGAGCTGCTGCCAGATGAGTCTTTACCTGAGACACAGTGCTGCTGCCTGGCCTTAGCCCATCCCCGTGTGGTGGTTTTCCCCTAGATGGGAATGTGTGGAGTCAGGATCAACCACACAGGTCTTGCATTTGGCAAATCTCATTAGCAAGTCCCCAGAGAGCGACAGGAACCACCGGGCCTCTCCCTGGAAGCACCAGGGGTAGGGCCAGGCTCAGCCTGTAACTCCACACCTGCGTCCCCTGCAGCCAACACAAAGACTGACGCTGTCTTCAGCCAGAGATGAGTAAGGCCCTCCAGGAACACCCTCAGCTTGCTCAGTTTCCCTGGTTGGCATTACCTGGAGGAAGTAATTTTTTGAAGGAATTCAAGATATGTATGTCACAGTGATGTCCTGTAGAAGGGACTTCAGGATTTTTGCCAACTGCTGTTTACACGAGACATTATTAGAATGGCGTCCCTGGGGGGCTGCAGATGGGGAAGGAGGTAGCAAACAGCTGCGGTGGTAAATATTAGATTTCTTTGCGCTCATATGCATGTCAGACAGAAGTGAAGCTCAGACAATTAAGAAATTTCAGCTTTAGTAAGGACATGCTGACAAGATCATTAAGCTGTGATTTGTGTGGCACTGGATCACCTACCAGGCGGGAGCGCATGATGGCACTTCTGGTGAATTATCCAGAGTACTGAGTTTGTTATTCACACTGGCTTTATATTGTGTGGGGGGAACTGGTGTGGTATGGATAGAATACACTCAAACCAATAAAAACTGGAGCACTTTTTTAGCACATTCAAATCACGTGCCTGCAGCACTTTGCGCCATAAGGCTGCAGCGTTTTGATGCAGTATTCAGTGCCCTAAAATATTCCCGTGCATTGCCTAACATAATTCCAACTGTAAAGCTGATCTGCAGTAACCAAAGGCTTACACAGAGTATTCAGAAGCTCCTGTCCTTGTGAACAGCCACAACCATGTGTCAGAACCAGGTACCCAGTCAAACAGATTTCTTGCAATACCTAAACACAGGTAAGAAATGTGTACACCAGCTGATGTGTGTGTCCCCAGAGCAGACAAAGGCCAGGAGAACAAGATTTTCATTCTGTCTTACAGGGCTGTTGAAATGGACTTCTGTCTGTCCACCTCCTGAAGGATGCTGCCAAGAGCAGCAGGGAAGAGGGATAGCTGCTCACATCCTGATTCCAAAACATAAAGAACAATCTCCTTTGGACAGTGTGGCTAATTTGCAGTCCCTTAATGAGTCTTCCCTTCTAAATGGCTAAGAGTCAGCATCACGGAAGTGTGATTTCTTACTGATGTAGGCATGTAGCAACAATAGTGTGATAGCAGATTATTGTTACAAACGGCATGCGGAGCACAGTGAGGAATGAAAAGAAAAATGACAAAAATTTCACTTAAAGTTCAGGACGTCTCTTGCCAAAGGTTTTCTTAATACAACATAGGGAATTCTGTCTATCTAACAGATGGTCCTCTACAGTGGCTATTAGCTTCTTTGCCTTTCCTTTTGAACTGCATTACCTTGCCGACCCAGCTGAGCCTGCCACCGAAGCCACGGTACTCGAGGCCCATCTCATGCTTCCATTGTTACAGTGCAGTTACCAATGCATCAGATCATCCTGGGATAATACTCACACATCCTGTCAACAGGAGTTACTCCCTGAGGGGTTGTCAGAACAGATTATTTATGCCAGCATTGCACAATTTTGCTACTGCAGTGCACAAATCTTATGCACCTTTAAAAACAGAAAGGAGATTATTTCCACAGTATGAACAGTCACATAGACTGGTAATGACTAAGTGCATAGACCTGCACACATATCACAAAGTAATGCCCTGTGTTCCCTACAGAAACAGAGCTCACTGTTGTTTATACCTACAAAAATGTGTGCAAGCTTCTTTGCTGAAGGATGAGCAGCTGTGACTTCTCTGTGCTCTTCAGGCAAACATTAGATCAAAATGACACATGCCCTCCTACTTTCTTTTTTCTTCTAATGTAAAAAATGAAATTGGCCATGGTTGCCCTTGCATCAGCTACACACATTTGAGATACTCTGTTCTGCTTGTGAACTGGAATTCTACACCTTCTAAAAACTACCTTGTGCTTTTATAAAAAAAACCAAAACAAACCCTCATGATTAGCAGATACCAAACTATGGTTAGAAATCTCATTATTCTCACTTTAAAGAGGGAGGAATCACGGGCTAAGGATGCTGTTTTCCAAAATGGTCTGATCTGAGACATTTTAAAGGTCCAAGATCACCCTGGGTTGCCACGGAGGTTGGCAGCCCTTGATTATGGAAAGCCCTGCTGTACGTGTCTGGCCCTGGGGGTTAAAGATGAAGTTCTCAAAGGCAGCCGTCGCTTTTGACAGTGTTTTTCCCTAAGAGCATACAATGCACAAATAAGTAGATGGCAGGCTGAGAGTTGGATCTGCCTATCCATATTTCATGTTTATGACCCCTTTTACAGCTGTAAAGAAGAACTATATCAGCTTTTCTGCTATTCAGAATGAAATTGTACCAGAGAGGCAGACTACTTTAAGATGATAGGAGCTAATGCTTTTGCCAAGCTCAGGGACATGAAGCCAGGATATCTTCAAACCCAGACCCCTGTAAGCAACAAAACACTGCCCTTTAATGACTGCTGGATCAGCTCTGTCACTTGAAAATGGGATTGAAATTGAGTTCTAAAATTAAAGTAGTTTTAACACAGCAGTTTCTTAACGGGTTGTAAAATAAGCTGGGACAAGTTTGCACAAGAAACATTTGCTCTTAAGAGTAAAACCATGGGACCTGAGCCAGGCCAGCTGTGCTACCGCTCCTCCTTTACTCCTGTACCAGCGAGTGCCAGAGGCTACAGACTCTGGAGGTAGAAAACACGTTTCATTGCTCTTCTTTGATTCCCTCCGGCTGACACATGGAGCGGAGTTGTCAGGCTTCACAGCAAGCTGCGTCTAGCCTTCTTTGGCTGGAGGGAAGGCTGCTGATACATCGTGCTCTGCGTTTTGGCAGGAGACACCACCAGTGTTAAACCAAAAGAAAGAGACTTCAGGTTACCAACTCTCTAAGGGAGGGTTGCCTGCGGTATCCGAGTTTACAAGCAGTGAGAGAAACAGGTCATAGGAAGGTCCCTATTTAGTTAGATGTAACAATTAGCTGTTCACAGGCTGAAGTTCAAGTGAAAGTTGCTCAAACCTTGAAGTCAAGACTCAAAGAACTGACTACTGGCAAACAGAAAAGGTCAAAGGTTAAGGTCTGGACATGTAGCAAGATGTGGTGAAGCTAATGGGAAAACAAACAGGGTGAAAAAAAAATGGGTCACAAATTACTCATTTGAAATTATACACATAAAAAAATCAAAAGAATTTTTGTATGTGGTTTACCAAAATAAACTGCATCTTTTGATTAATTTGAAGAACAGCAACAAGATAATCTAAATCTGGAGTAAGAATAAGCAAGGCAAATTAAAATACTTATATTTGCTTTATAGGAAATAAAGGAGGAAGATGGTCAGCCTCTCAAGTGTTACAGAAATGTGAAGTGACTTGAACTCAAAACTACTTAGATGTGTAATTTAGCAACATAAGCTTTAAATGCTTATTTCTTCAAACAATAAGATCCAATAAATGATACAGACCAGTTACTGAGGGATGGACATATCCATCAGTCCCCGCAAGTTTATGTTCAAGAAAACTGGAAACAATCCTTTCCTACTTTTCCAGACTGTGAGCTTGTGAATGTAGTGCAACTTTTTCTAGAGACAGATTTTTTTGTTTTCATTACTCATTTAATCATTTATTTATTCAACCCTCATATGGAAATGAGTGTCTTAGTATTCTTACATCATATTGTCTTGAATAACTGTATGTTCAATAATGTGTATACATTGAACCTGAAGTGGCTGGTATACGTCAGCAGTGGTAAAAAACATGAGGTAAAGACACTAGTAGCTCAATGGTTGACATATTTATTAAAGTGCTTTCCCCACATAAGCTATTCCTATCTCTTAGCTATAAGGAGAAGATCTAAAATGCAACTTAAATCGATCAGTGCACAAAAAGGGATGTGAATTCCATTGTTTCAGGATAATTTATTGTGTTTTATTTAAAAAAAAAAGAGAGACATGAAGAAATATAATAATCTGCATATCAGGATGGTGTGGTGTCCTACTATGTTTCTGCACTAAAGAATCAAATCCATCTCCCAATTCAGACAGCCTCAAACCATCTATAAAAGCATTGTTGTAGTTTGGTAACTGAAAAACACCCTAAAAACATACGGAAATTATGTTTGGCCTGGTTTCCATACATATCAAAGAGGAAAGATTCCTGGCAAACCCGGAGTATGTATTTTGAACGTTGTATTTTTGCCAGCTGGCTTTTCACATTCTGTAGCAAGTTTGCGCGTTACTTCAGAAAATGTACTGAACTAGACCTGATTGAACATTAAGAAATAAATCGCTGTAATAACAAAACAAACAACTTCATATGGTGGACCTAGCAGTTTCAAGTGTAATCGGCAAGTAAATTATTGCCTTGATCTTGAAATTCATGAATAAAGATGTGTGAAATTGGAAACGCTATCAATGCAGCACCTTTCTTCTGTCTCCCCCCGCCCCGCCGCTGTTCACATCGCAGAAGAACATTTTACTTTGCTCGCGATGGGTGCTCTCTCCTGTCTCACACCGACAGTAAAAAAGTGTTGCTCACCAGTTCCACAGGGTCCCACCGGACCTAAACTCTGCTTGAGTGCGTGCGTCCGGCGCTGACATTCCTGCCGTGCCTGGCAGGGCGCTTTGCAGAGGCAGAGGTGACAAAGCCCTCGCTTTCACCGCTCCAGAGGCAACAGCGACCAGAACAGGCGCTGATAACCGGGAACACGGGGAGGGTCGGCAGCCACGGGCAACAGGGAACGCAAACAGACCGCCCGGGCCGTTCTCGGGCGGTACGTCTGCCTGCGCACTTTTCTTTTTACAGCCCTCTCCGTTCTTTTTAATGTGATACAGTCAAAAACAGGATGGAGATTAGCAGGGGGAAGGCAGTCGGAAAAGCGACCCCCGAGGGAAGATCTGGACAAGAAGGTGGATTAGGATCTCCTGACCGGGTGGCGAGGTCGGGCGAGGTGGCGAAGGCGGACCGGCAGCTGGCACGCCATCGCAGAGGCTCCAGAAGGGTAGGAAATTTGGTTTTTTCCTTTCTCGAAACCCTGTTTTTGTACCAACATAAAGCTACATGCGTGGACGCGATTTTTTTAGTAACAAGGCGCCCAGGATCCCCCCAGCCTTGCAATGCATTAGCACCGGGTGCCTCCCCGTCGTGCTTCCCCAGAAGCGCGGCGCTGGCCGCACAGCTCCGTTACCCTGCCACGGGCGGGGGAATCAGGCTTTTAACGTGGACAACACGGCGACAGCAGCCCGCCGGAGCATCGCTGCCAGCGGGAGCGGAGACCGCCCGGCCAACATGGCCCCCGGCGCAGGGCCGGCAGGGGAAGCGGCGCGGCCGGGCACTCCCCG
>VZTA01020150.1:449036-532644 GCA_013398855.1 Mohoua ochrocephala
TGGACAGGAGCGGGGCCCGGCGGGCCGGGCACGGCCCCGGGCCCAGGGGGCGGCAGGAGCGGGGCTGCGGCCGGTCCTGGGGTAGCGGGAAAGGGGAGGCCCCTGGCACCGGCCAGTAAGGACAGAAGGAGTTCAGTCGTGCGGGTGACAGCAGGTCCAGGCTGTGTTTGTTCCTGAAACCATTCACTTGAAGACATAAGATACATGTTTTTGGGTTTTTAAAATTTTATAATGTTTTTTGGTGCGCGTTTTCTCAGCAGTACTTTTTGTTCTCCGATGGGGGTGGGTTTGGAAGATGCAGAGCAACCTGCCAGCTTAGCCCATCCTGCAGCAGCGTGTTGGTGTTTTCCCCCCTCGGAGATCTGTTACCGGCAGGAGCAGTGAAGCAGGATGTGCACAGGTGGCTTGACGGACTCCTCTCTGTTTGCTGTAGGGACTGAGTGAATACAAGAGAAGCTTCAAATGGAGAAGCCCAGAGTTTGGTAGCCCGTCCCAACAGCAGAAATCCTTGTGGGCAGGACTTCGGTCGGATCAGTTTGGTAAGTGCCCCTGAAAAATGCCCCCTTGGTTGCAGCCAAGGCCCGGAAAGGTTTACTGCGATGAGTGCATGGCCACAGTGACCTGGTGGTGTTTACAGTTTGTGCACTTTGTAATTAAATTAAAAGTATAGTCTTGGTCATCCCCTAGAGTGTGTTTTTGAACTCCATATTCTTTATGGCTACACTGAAACTTTCTTTCAATTAGTGCTATTTGTATAAACCTTGGGAAAAAAAGTAGTTTCCGACATGCAGCATAAGCCAAGATCTGAACATGAAACGCAGGTGCAGTGTTAACCCATATAAGGAGTGTAGAGAGTGGTATTGGGTTATCTGTGATGTATGGAAATAGTAAATAAAATTCTGTTTTTAATGGGAGACTGACTTGGGGCAAAGTTTGATAAAGTAAAATCGTTATGAACCTAACAGGTACAGCTAACTGTAAGAGAAGGTCAACCACTAGATCGAAAACCTTGTGGTACTGTAGCGTAGGATTTAAGGATTGCAGACATTATCATGGCAGGGAAATGTGGGGGTAGAAGGCAGAAGAAAAGCAAAATAGCATTTGGATTGAAAGGCCTGTAAGGAGTTGAGGAAGAGGAGTAAGCTGAAGAGTGATGACAACTGCAGTGCTTTGAAAAGCAGTAGTAAAAAACAGTAATTATTGTAGTGGCACAAGGCAGATAAAAAAAATTTGTGCAGTTCACTGCAACTGCAGTATTCAGTCTGTGTAATTAGAGTACAATGCATTCATTCCTACAATAATAAGTGTTCTAAATTAAGAACTGACTACTGGCAATAGGGGTTTTTTTTAGTCAAGGTGCTAGACATTTAAATAAATAATTTCATCTTGCTAAAGATTATGCTTTATCTATATTCCCGCTTTCTTCCGTTACTGCAAAATGCATCTTTCTTTAACCTTGTTTTCCCTAGCACGTGGGAAACATGGGTACCTCTTATTGAGGACTATAATTGTCACTAATTCTGAAATGCTGAAACATCTAAGCGTGTTAACTTCTTTTAACAACGGCAACCTGTGCTTATTTGCCAGTCAAACTAAGCTGCAAGTTTTTGAAGCCTTGCAATAAACTCATGAGTTAGCAATGCAGCAGTTTCTCCTCTTTCTCACATTGTAGTGGTGGTTTTTTGCATGCTTGCTGTAGTTTCTCTACGTATTTGTGTTAATTTTCACTCCCACCTCTTTTCTGGCTATTTAAGCACCCACATCTTTAAATGTCACTCTTGGTACCTCATAGGATTTGCAGATTGTTACTGATAATTTACTTATGGTTCTTCCTGTTGAATCACATAATTGGCAGTTTTAGGAATCACTTGGAACATTACAGCAAAAAGTTGACAGCTGCAGGTGCTTGGAGTGCCTTTCTGCTACTTATCCAGTGTTTTACCACTGTAATGATTTTCCTGTCCTATACGTGTAGTCAGACATATGGACAACCTTTCACCATAGGTTGTTCTCGCTTTCTACATTGCTTCTTCATGGGATGGGAGTGTCTCTCTCGTGGAAGATGCTTCTTTCAGACAGTTAGGGGCTTTCACTAATTTTTCCGTTGCAGTTGAGCACTTTGAAGTGGATTATGGTTTCCCTCTTCAAATGTATTCAGTCATTCAATACTCTTCTTAAAATGGTGGGGTAATTTAATTTTCACCTGCCTGTGTAAAGCCCAGCAATTCTTAAAATAAGTTGCTACCTGGTTGTGTTACATTTTTCTATTTTTGGAAATGTTTTTGTGTTCATACTGCAAAAGTTGCCAGTTATCTGAGATGGTCTTAAATTGCAGGTGGATAGAGATCTGTCGCAGTCAGGGGAACCTGTTGAGCAAGGTGTGTTGTGCATGTGTAATGAGAAGTGCTTGTAGCATACTTTCTCCCCACAGGTTGGTTATTCTGTGTCTGTGTTAACCATGTTCCTTTCACTGGCTGTGTTAGTTTTCTTGTTGTTCAGCTTCCAGAATCAATTTGCACGGGATTGCCTGGTGGACATTTTTGCTTTATAGGGTTTAATCCGACGTGGTTCTGGAGCACCCTGTTCCTGTCTGTTTTGTGGAAGGAAAGTCATTTGCAGATAGGAAAGAACACAGAATTTCACAGCCATGCTCACAATTCATAGCCTGTCACTGCTCCAAGATACTAAAACTGTGCTTTCTAGTAATCAGTTGTATGATAAACTTTCAGTTTATTCTTGTTATAGAGTGATATTATGTCTTCAGTGAATGTTTTTGTTAAATCTAATATGGCTTTTTCTCAGGAATCACGAGAGAACCAAAATTCATTTCCAAGAGAAGGGTACCTTACCATAATCCACAGATTTCGAAGTCCCTTGAATGGACAGGAGATTGTGATTTGAATGACCCACTGGAAACTGAAGCTGCAGAGTTGCACACTGACCTCAACAACAATAATGTGGCTCAGGAAAAACTTGAAACACCAGAAGGACCCAGACTCCCCCCAAAAGTTCAGTCACCTGTGGTAGATTCTAGTGGTGAAACAGCTCTTGCCCTTGCAGAGAACAACATGAAGAAATCACCCTCTGAAGCTCCACCGAATCAAAATGGAACATTTTCATCTCCAAAAAAGCAATCAGAAAAAATGGATAATGGGGTAAGGGAATAGTTTTTTTTTTAATTGGCCAGTCTAAAAATTACTAACAGTAACTTCGCACACATGCTCAGACTCTCTCGCTGAACTCTTTCCTTAGTTTTGTATTTCGATACTCTGTTGTAGCTTTGTTGGGAGAAGAGTATGTTTGAGATCAGATTTTGGTGCTACTTAACTCAATAGGAATTTGCTCTTCATCACTGCTGATTTCAGTTAAACAAAGACTTAGCCCATAATATATAGACTTTTTGAGGTTGTTGACTATAATGAGAAAATGTACTTTGCATTCATTTTGTTCTTGAAAGGAAAACCCAAACCATTGTTTTGAAAGTGAGTGTTGACTAGCAAAAACACTGTAGGAAAGAGAACAATCATTGTTATTTTTTTTCCTTTTTTTTACATTGTCAGTTTCACAGAGCCCTTCAGAGGAAAGCAGACATAAATATTCCACCTTTAAAAACTTTCCCCAGAAATTCTGAATATCAAAGCCAGTTTGTCTGGAAGAGTCCTCATGAAAAGTCACCAATACTTGCAGCTGAAGAGGTAACTTTATAGAATCCAAAAAGCAAATTAATACGTTCTTCTATGGATCAGCAAATTTTTCCTTTCAAAAAGGTTTCCTTTTTTTGCTCTTTTGGTGGTGGAACGACAAACTTTAATGTTGTTGCATGATTTTTTTTCTCTCTCCCTATACAAAAGTGTAGTATAATTGGATTTGTTTCCATGTGATTCTTTATTGTGGTCAGGCCTAACTATTTGTTCTCCTTAGGCCTTGTATTTCATTCTTTCTAACAGGACCGTGTTCTTCTGTTTGCATTAATTTATCTGTGTTGCCCCAGTTTCTTATTCTGTCTCCATCTCTGTGCACATTTATTTCTAAGCCATGAAGTGTGTCTCTCTAGTGTTTTATTCTGTCATGACAACAGCTTATATTTAAAGTGGAGTCTTCTTATTTTAAGATACTCTTGTGACATTTTAATACATCTCATGAGCTTTTGGGCTTTGTAGGGTTGAAAATGCTGCTATTTCTAGCAAGACCTCGAAGAGTAACTGAGTGTGAGACTGCTTTGTGTTTTCAATGAACTGTTACTGGGATCAGGACCTAGGATCAGTCTTTTAGTCATTCTACAGAGTAAAATAGGCACTTCTGCATTTGTCTTCTCTTTCTTCACTAGAAGCATATGCGTTAGTGGGATTACTAGAGATGGTGTGCTCCTTTTATCCTCAGGTGGCAGTTTTTATCAGTAGCAGCTTTCAGAGGCAATAAATGTTGATAACTAAGATAATCACTATCCTGTCTTTTTCTGTTGGAGTACCAAGCAGGTGGATTTACTGCAGGATGTTTCCCAGCAGCCGCTTATCCAATGAAAACTCACTGAAATATGTGACAGTAGTATAGAGAAGTCAAAGGACCTTTTGAGGAAGAGGCAGGTCCCAGAAAGTCACCTTAGGGAAAAAGTCAAAGAGAATTCTGTTTGAGTCTGTGTGCAATCAGTTTGATAATTTCATTATTAATGCTTGTGAACATTGTGCTTTTTTCAGAAGAAAGATTTTTTTTCACAGCTTATACAGAATAAGAAGCAGTGAGAATAAGTCTGTAGGCACTATAGATCCATGGATAAGTAGAACTTAGGGAAAATTTAATGATAAAAGTTGTACGTATTAACGAATTGATATTCTTCACCGTTGATATGACTGAGAATACACCTTAATACTGACAATTCCTTTGCCTCGAAGAGATTCTGTGAAAATATCGAAGTTATCCAAGTTAAGTTGTAAGTCAGACCTAAATTCTCATAGCAAATCTATAGAAAATGCATGCTTCTCACGTATGGCATGGTCTTGAAATTTGGAACCCCACGAGGAGATAATACGTGACCACATATTAGGCAAATTCTCTACCTTGGTTTATAATACTACCTTAGTTGAAAAAGAGTGGATTTTAATTGCCCAAGCTCTAAGCATCCAGCTCTAAAACTCAGAGCAGTTTTCTGTTACTTATGAACAGGGCATGTACTGAGGACTCATATGGAAGTTTTATGGCATGCCTTTAAAAAACCATGATCCTCCAAACAGCTCTAAAGGTGAACAAAAAATAGCCAAATAAACAAAACCTCTGATAGTAAACTTCAGTGAGAACAGGTTTAGCTGTGTCTGACTTGGGCACTTTTAAATGTATTTAAATTTCTCTTGAATTTCTCCTAGAAGTTCATTAGTCTACACATGCTGTATTTGTACGGATGACTGTCACTCTGTTCATATGTGAGTGTATTTGTGTGAATAAATTAACAGATTTTGAA
Organism: Mohoua ochrocephala; assembly: GCA_013398855.1. Taxonomy (NCBI): domain Eukaryota; kingdom Metazoa; phylum Chordata; class Aves; order Passeriformes; family Acanthizidae; genus Mohoua; species Mohoua ochrocephala. The sequence continues at coordinate 454,489 of VZTA01020150.1, forward strand.
AATTGAGCCCTAAGGTAAACAAATCACACTTTTTTTTTCTTTGTTTTGTTTTCTCCCTCCCACACAGCTTATTTGCAACGCAAAGAAATCCGTATCTCCGGTTAAATCTCCTGCAGTTGCTTCTGAAACTGCTTCTGAGAGAAATTTCAAAGGGTCTCCTCTTCTTAAGAGTCCACAAGAGAGAGGTGGTTCAGAAGAGAAGGAGTTGCTGGTGTGTGAACAAGTAAATGCTTCCCTGAAAGAAAAGCTTCAGTTGTACTTCTGCAGTTTTTGATCTATTCTCTAAGGGGGTGGGTTTGGGTTGAAATTATTTAGTGTTGCTAGAGACACTGGACTCAGTAGTGGTTTTGCTGTAAAAGACTGAAAATAATACTGTACAGATCTGCTCTTTGGGGGTTCTGTAGTCTCTGTAGTGCATTTTTTTCAGTTTAAAGTTTTAAATTTCTGAGTTTTGAAGTGTTTGTGGGGGTTTTTTTGTTTGTTTGGTTTTCTTTTTAGTTCCAAATTGACACTTTGTTTTTAGTCATTAGGATAGTTTCTGCAATCTAAATGTCTGATTTATGCTCTGATTGGTACCAGTATTGTGTCTTGGTGTGCAGTAGGGCTAGGTGGGAGGTCTGGAACTTTTTGAATGTCATAAATCAGAGATAGTGAATTTTCTCCCTACAGTGGCAAACAGTATCTCTCTGTTCTTTCCATGTCACCTGACTTTGCTTCCAGTGGGCATACATCTTCCTTTTTTGCCTTTCTGAGTCAGCTCCCTTAGGACCTGTTCCATAAAACTGTCATTCTGGTTTTTTAGGAATCTTCTGACCTGGGTTGTACCAGCTGTGTGATGCTCCCAGTAATATAAGTCTCCTCACTCCCCGTCTCTGTTGCTGATAGAACAGAAAGGGCCATTGTCAGGCAAGGTGTTAATTAGGACCACTGCTGAGCAAAAGGTGTACTTAACATGCAGTGCCTTGGCTTGGTTTAAGCCATTGGTACTTCTGAGGGGATTGTTGGCTTAAAACTCAGACCTGCCCAGTTCTTTAAATCCCATCTGGGATGAGAAGTTTTATGTCCCCTTTTGCCTCTTTAAGTAGATATGAAGAAAGCTTGAAAAGCCTGAGGCTTTCAGGAAGCATTTATCTGGTTTAAATATTGGAATTTCAGGTTATTTTTCGAGAACAGCTAATAAATGAAGTAAGAGAAGTCACGAGTAGGGAATTTTTGTGCAAGTGTCTAAAAATCTGGTTGTTTATACCAATAGCTCTTCTCTGATGAATATCTTGAAAAGTTTTGGGGGATTTTGGTGGGCTTTTTTTTTTTTTTTGAATTGAATTTGAACAACATCAGTGAAGATCTCTGACAGAATCAGAAGTCATGCACTGGATTTCGAAGAGAATAAAATAATCAGGAAGAACAAAATCTTTGGTGTAAAACCCAAACAAATCTAAACATTTATAAAACAGAATAAAAAATTTAGAACTTTGCCTTTTGGACTCAGGTTAGAATGTGCAAGTATATTATTTTATTTCTGTGTTTCATGTTAAATTAATTTTGTAAAGTGGACAAGATGGATGATTTGGCCAACAGAATGTTTCACTCAGTCTTAACTTTGGCATTTTGCTAGTTTAGTTTTGTGTTAACAAAAGAATGTGGTATTCTTGTTTGTATTAAATATTCAAAACAAATAGCACTAAAATAAAATTAATTATTTGCAAGAGCTTGATGTCAAAAGAAATATGAGGGTTTTCAGATTGGTAGCTAATGTGGTATTTTTAAAATTATCTTTGCCTTAGAGTAAGAGGGAAGAACCGTTTCAAAAACCAGCAGAAGATGCAGCAAAACAAGGGAAATCAGAACAGAAACATCCTAAACAAAATAATAAGCAACATATCAGTCCAAAGCCCCTCACTTTACATACAAGTCGTGGGTATGTATAAAATAGGAAAACCTAGACTAGTGAGTAGGTGTGCAGCAGCCTGGTGTTTAGAATGATGGACTGTGGACCTTGAACCACACCGTGCTGCAATTGCAGGGGCAAATGCCCCTTGCGGCGCTGAGATTGAGCTTCTTGTGGGTACAGCTAAACCTGGTGTTAATTTCCATCCTCTTCTCTGGGCAGTGGCAGTGGGAGCTTTGCAACCACTCTGTTCAGTTGAACCTTGTGATGCAATAATAGTAGCAGTAGTAAATTTAACATGAGTGAAATAAAATCAGTGCAGTGCTGCTGTTAAACTTCCAGCAAGCGCTTTGGAAGTCATAGTCACCTTTATCTACTGTGCCCACTCCACACCTTAAAACTGTAGTGATTGTGCTTGATGTCTGCTTATTCTGGTCTGTAAGACCTTGTGTGCCTGAGTAACAGAAGCAAACACGAGGTAAAGGGAAGAAATCTGTCACATTTAGAGTAGTCTGACAAGCATGGAAATGAAGTGAAATTGTATGTTACTGAGTGCTATTCAAGTATCTTTTTTTTCTGCCACATGCCTACATTGCAGGAATTGAACTCGTGTTTCCATTTCATACACATGTGAGATATGTCAAGAGAAGTAAAAGCCAGGAAGTAGGCTTTAAAATGCTTAGATTAATCCATCTCTCCTGTGTTTGTGCTTAGTGTATGCTCCAGCAATTGCTTTCATTCTTTGTGACATTGTTAAGGCATTAGGTTGAAGATGGGAGAGACTTACCTGGGTCTGAATGCTGTTGGATGTTGAGAGTCGATTACAAAATGATCACCCAAAAGTCTATGAAATGAAATTGCTATATGGAAAAGTGAGTGGAGATAGTATAGCTAAAACCTTTAACTGTTTGGTTTTCATGCTCTTTGCAGTAGATTGTAATCAGTTTTGCAGTGAGTAATGTGCAAAATTCTTGATAATTTGCTGGGGCTCTTTTCATCTAAGGGCAAATTTCTGCCTCTTATACCTTCAATGTAGTAGCACAAGACAAAATTTTCTTAAAAAATCACTGAGCAAATAGCTGTCAAAATGTGCAAGTTCTCAATATGCAGACAGGATTGTTACTTGTATGCAAGCTGTGTGTTGCATGGCCTGCTTTTGCAGCAGACTGACTGGGATAGAGGCACAGCAGTGTTGTGGTTTTTGTGCTAATCCATTAGTTTTGCAACGAAAGGTGAAGGGATTCTGTTAGTTTTAAAGAAAGGGGCGTATTGAAAGAAATTTTGAGGATAAAGGGTTTTTTGACCTTGGTATTTTTCTTTTTACGAGGTTCATTTTATTCTCTGACTTCAGGCTTTTATGACCTATTTCTGAAGAAGGATTGAAAATAGGGCTTTTTCACCCAGTGCTGAATATATTAGAATTAAGTTGGTAATGTTCTGAAGCATGATTAAGTCCAAAAATGTCTTTAGATTTTAGCTGATACATCCACAGTTGAGTGCTTAAGGACTCGAAGTACTACTTATTGCCTGCTATAGGTTAGATGATGTTAATTTTTCTGTGTTTGTATGTGTGTGGCAGAAGGGAAAAATGAACCCATCATTTCAAGTACTGAGGCCTTTTGAAGATCAAAGCCAGTAGGACATAGTCAGATGAATTCCACTGACCAGTGTTCTGGCAGTCAGATGTTTCTAGCCCCAGCGGTTCACCCCACCCATATGCAGAGTGCCTTTAAAGTGGAGTTCATAGAAGGAATTGTCTCAGACACATTAATGCCAAACCAGGCATTTTTACTTAAATGTACCTTCATCAGTGACTTAAATCAAGGTCCCACACTTTGCATTGAAGTAATTGAGGCTGATGTGTGCATTATGTTCTGCTGATTGGCTTGTCAGGGCAAAAGCTTCTGGTGGAAGTGTTGCGAGGAAAAAGCAACAGGAATAACTACTTGAAGGACCACCAACTCTGAATGAGTGTTTTTCACAGCTTTCCTGGTTGTGTTGGTTTGAGTTGTTGTTTGTGCATGTGTTTTTTGCATCTCACTGGCATTTAGGTGCAAGTATATTTATGCTTGTTGATGTAACTTTAAAAGGGCTCTTAAAGAGTGTTCTGGATATCAAACTTTACTCTTTTTTTCTCTCCTCATTTTTGATTTTTTAGGAAAATGAACACTGAATATAGGTCAAAATTTTTGTCTCCAGCCCAGTATTACTACAAAGACGGAGTTTGGTCTCGTATTAAGAGTAAAGCTCATAACCAGGTGAGTATTCTTAGAAAATCTGAAGCCTGAGTATGCTTTGTATTTTGATTTTTAGATGCAAAAACTTTTGAGTGGTGGTATTTATAAGGTACAGTTTTGAGATTTAGTGCTAATGACTCAAGCGCTCAAAGGTGAGCATACAAAGACAATTAGTTTCTGACAAGTCAGTATAATGGGAAAAAAAAAAAGAGATGGCGAGACTGAAAAAAATATATTAATGTGACGTCCAAAGTGAGGGAGAAGTTTTAATCAGGATCATTCAGAACAGAGTCTCTTGTGACAGGTAATCTTATTCTTGATGTTCAGCCCAGTTTTAACAAGCAGAAGTATTCAAAATACGGAGTTGAATGATAGGAGATTCCAAGGGAATAAAAAGGAAAAGGACAACATATGTATCAGCCTAGGCTGGCTTGATAGTCAGGCTCAGTTCATTAGCTTACCATGCTGAATCCATTCAAAGCAGTCAGCTGAATTCAGGCACACACAACATAAAATTGAGAATTTTTCTTGCGGGTTTCAGTCAGTCTGTGTATTTTCTTGTAGTTTATTCAGAAACTGCAATCCATATTATACTGTATAGGAAGTCATTTGACAGAACTGTGTAAAGGCTGAGTAGCTTCAAGACCACAACGTTTCTTAGCTTTATTAAGTGTGATTTCCTGAGTTAGTCAAAGAAATCAAAACCATTAATAGTGTGCTAAGAAACTGCTCGAGCTTGCTCTGCAACTCTCTGATTTCACTGACTTGGCTTAGTCTTCTCCCAGCTGATAGAGGGAGCCTTTGTGAGACACTGTGCTGCCACCTGTGTGGCAAATACTTGGAAATGTGAGTTTCCTCATCAGTTGGGTCCACGGTGATGTGGAAGGTAGAACTCGAGCAAATGGTTCCGGGGTGCTGGGCTTTGAGAATTTGAAAATAAGATTCTCTGAGAATTGCAGGAGTAGTCTGGTAGCTTTCAGTTCTGTGTTTTCTTGCTAGATTTAATCTAGCAAGAAATTTTCCTTTTAGCAAAAAGAAATATTTATAGACTACATACAAAATAAGCAATGAGAAATAGGTCTCAATATTTAAAGTACATAAAAGTATGAGACGATTCATAATCAGATTTCATGTATGCATGCATGAGATAATCCATTCTGTGTAAACAGCCTCAAGAGGATGTTAGAGGACTGAAAAGAAGCAATATTTTATTTTTTATATGCATTGATATATGCATTAGATTACTGTAACTAAGGTTGCAAAATGTTGTGAACTATTGCATGCAGCCTAAGTGGTATACTGGATGTTTCTGTAGAATATTATTATTAGAATATTATATCATTTTTCTGGCACATAATACCTTAATTTGTTGATGTTGCATTGTGAAACGTTCAAACCAATAAGGAGCACTGCTCAGCTTCAGGAGCAGTTGACTGGTAGGCAACTAAAAGGTGGGCAACTAAAAATACATTGCCTTGGGATATAGTGTGTTTGTGGCACAGTCAGCTGGGAGGAGTCACTGCAGTACAGTTGAGGGAAAGAATGAGGAGACTGCAAGTGGAGGATGGATGTTCAGCTTTACACGTGGCATTTAATTAGAGTGTATGAAAAACCAAGGATTTCCCACACTGTCAAGATGTGTTTTGTGTGCATCAGACTTTTCCACAGAGATTTTCTTGCTGAAAAGGGAATTGCAGGAAACTAGAAAGAAGTTACTTGGCAGTTGGCATGAAGAATTTAAAAAAAAGAATTATTATGTTTTTTGAGGCCTTCTAAGTGAAGGATTTGTTCTGGTAGCTGGAAGAGCCAAATTTATTTTAAGACTATAATAACATACTTTATTGATGATGAGTGTGCTTTGATTACATGGACATTTTCATGTGTGCATACCTACATTAGATCCCAGTATGAGTTCATATAGAAGAGACTTGTAATCACAGTTACCTAAATTTCTCCTGTCTCTGTTAGACTTCAAATCACGTGTGTGTGAGTATATGTTGTGTTTTAACCCCAGGAGAGAACTGTGTCCCACATAACCAGTTGTTCACTCCCCCACAGTGGGGTGGGGGAGAAAACCAGAAGGGTAAAATTGACAAAACTCCTGAGTTGAGATAAGGACAGTTTGATAGTTAAAGCCAAAGCCATGCGTGAAAGCAAAGCAAGACAAGGAATTCCTGTGCATACAGACTGGGAAACAAGATGCAGGAGAGCAGTGCCCTGGGACCAGGGGGTCCTGGTCAGGGGAGAGTTGGACATGAGTCAGCAGTGCCCTGGCAGCCAGGAGGGCCCGCCGTGTCCTGGGGGGCATCAGGCCCAGCATCGCCAGCCAGGCAAGGGAGGGGATTGTCCCGCTCTGCTCTGCACTGGGGCAGCCTCACCTCGAGTGCTGGGGGCAGCTTTGGGTGCCACAATGTAAGAAAGGTATAAAGCTATTGGAGAGTGTCCAAAGGAGGGCAACAAAGATGGTGAAGGGCCTTGAGGGGAAGCTGTGTGAGGAGTGGCTGTGGTCACTTGGTCTGTTCAGCCTGGAGAAAAGGAGACAGAGGGGAGACCTTACATCTACAGCTTCCTCACAAGGGGAAACAGAGGGGCAGACACTGACCTCTCCTCTGTGGTGCCCAGTGATGGGACTCAAGGAAATGTCATGAAGCTGTGTCAAGGAAGGTTCAGGTTGGATATCAGGAAAAGGTTCTTCACCCAGAGGGTGGCTGGGCACTGGAACAGGCTCCCCAGGGAAGTGGCCACAGCACCAAACCTGTCGGAGTTCAAGAAGCATTTGGATGGTGCTCTCGGGCAGATGGTGTGACTCTTGGGGATGTCCTGTGCAGGACCAAGAGTTGGACTTTGATAATTCCTGTGGGGCCCTTCCACCTTGGGATATTCTATGATTCTGTAACATAGTAGGACTGAATAACATATTTCATTCATAATGACATAAAAAAGAATCCAGACATTTGAGAAATGTTAACAGCATATTAATGAAAGTATGCATAACTTGAAAAAGAGTGCCGCCAAGTGCATTGGTTTTGTTGTAAAGTAACAGAGGTACTTTGGCCATTCACAGTATAGGCTGCCCAACAGTCCTTTTGGTTTCCACATGATTCTGTATCTTTTCTCATACTAATGAAGAGAAACATTCCTCAGAAGTGTATCTAACCTCTGCACCTGGTGGATTGTTGAGACTCACCCCTATGAAAGGTGCCTACAGAACACTTCTTGCTTAGCATAAGTGATTAGATGATAAAATCCAACTGATCCAGTCTTGTTTCTCCCTTAGTTGGGACTGCACGTGGGTGACTTTGTGTCCAAAATAGACTTTCTGAAGTTCTGAGTCCAAACAGGCAAATGCCATAATGGAATCCTGGTGTGGCCTTAGCCGTAGTGATTACTTGTTGGCTGCTTCTCTGCAGTTTATTATTAAGGGTGCTTTTCAGCAGTTGAGCGAAAAAAATCTCTTCCAATTATGCCTTTGAAAAATTAATGTGGGCAATTCATAATCGCAGTAGGACTCTCTAGGGCCTGTGTCCTGCTGATTGAATGCTGCCTGCTGAGTTGCTGAAGGAGATGGTTGTCCTTTGTACTTCTTCACAATTCACTGGAGACTTAGTATTCTTCCTCCCCCTGCAGTACCCTGTTGCTCTGGATTTACATTCCTTCTGTTCTGGCTATCATAATTAATTTTTTATTCTTCTAGTTGAAGTGAGTAATCCAGTAAATCACTTGCACATCAAACTTTAAATTCTCCTTTGAAAATGACAAGCATATATTTTTAATGGGCTGTTCTTTGGAAGTTTAGTGAGTCAAATTGTGGATTGTTAGCTGGCTATCCATCTGCTGCATCCAGTTACTTTTAGTGGGATGAGCTGAATTCAGCCCACTAACTCTGTTCCTTGCAGGAGGATTGATGTGAAATCTATCATGAAGGAAGAATAAAAAAGAAAATCTATGAAAATGTGGTGGAGGAAATGTCAGTATTATTTTCCTGCTCTTTGATAAAATACTTATTTCCTGTGGACCATTTTTTAGTAAGTCAGAATTCACATGATATTGCAAAGTTATTTTTAATAATTTAAACATAAACTCCTTGGTTTTGCTTTTTCTCCCTGCACTTTAATTGTGTTTGGGTGAAGGACACGAGACAGCAAGTGTTTAAATGGTCTTTACTGTAAAAATGATGGTGTAACCTCTTGAAGAGGAGGGTTATCACTTTTATTCTTTTGGAGTAAAACTGACACCTGAACAGTTTTGTATCTCATTCTTACAGTTACTGATAGCCTAGAAGGAGTAATTTTGATACTATGTCTTGCATACAGTAGCACCCAGAGTTCTTGTATTAATCTTAACTTTCCACTGATACTTATGTAGCTAGAGACAGTTGCAGTGTTTGCAGCATCCAAACTCAGTATTACACATGCACATAGATCTGTTGATTTGAATCATAAATTAGTGGGGAATGTATTTTTGAGTGTTGATGTTTAGAAATCTAAATTAATTTCCTCAGTCTTGGCAAAAAACTGGTGGAATGCCATTGCTGACGGTACTTGTTTGAGAGCTTTTTATTGAATCTCAGGGAGGCAGCATAGAGCTATGTTGACAGGTTTTTAGTATTTAATTTCTTACTTAGACTGAAGTAAAATTACAAGGGTGATAACAACAATATCACCCTTGAGTGTTGAGAGGAAAAATAAGAAATTTAAAAATAACTCTGTATTCTTCTCTTTAGGCATCTCAAAACACCCTAAATTCCATGTGGTATATGGAGGTTGGTTGCATCCAAGTTCCTCTTTCAGTGTTTGGAGCACTGTGTCTGAGCGCTGATGGAAAAGCTAGAATCCAGCACTAAACTTACTCACAGTTGCTGCATAAATTTTCGTGCTCATGGAATGAATAATTGACAATTTTGCTTTGGCTTCATGGCTCAAACATGCTTCCTGAATATATGCTTCCTGAATATATTATTTTTGCTTTCCTCTTCTTACATTTACTGTGGCATGCAATGTTTGTGCTGTGGCTGGCCCTGTATTATGAGTAAACTTGCCTTTCTCTTCTAGCTGCCAGTAGCTAATGCAAATATTTATAGTAGCCTTATAGTGAAATTTAAACAGACGTGCAACTTATGAAACCTTGATGTGTAGGTGAGAGAGCTTCGAGAAAGAGCAAAGGCTTACAGGCAACGAGTGGAGGGAACACACTTCTCCCGATACCATTTCAATCAGATCCTGTCTGACAATAACAGTCTTTGGGATGTGTCCTCAACTTCCAGTTCAGAAGAAGGAATCAGCAACAACATCAGAGCACTAGATCTTGCGGGGTAAGGTCATCATTCCTGCCTGTTACTTTGCGGCTTTGAAACAGAGCAAAATGCTGAATATAGGCTTAGCCTAGCTGTGTGATCTTGAATGTTTGACTGCATTCAAGATACACTTGGACAGGGTGCTCAGGAATCATCTAGGCTCCCTTTCCTCATGGAGGGTTGGACTGGTTGGTCTTTTGAGGACCCTTCCAACCTGGGCCATTCTACTATTCTGTGATATGCAGATTCTCTGGAGCAGATGAGGGAGTTTACCTTTTCATAGATATGCCAGTTGATATGTGCTCAAACTGAAAACAAGGCACAGTCCGCTCTTCTAAAAGAAGAGAAAGTTACTCCTTTATAACTCTCTGCAAATGCATATTTGGTGTGGCAACCTTAGTCTCATCAAGTCCGGAAGAATTTCCCACTGAGTCATACTGAAGTAATGTCCTTTCTGCTGGAATGATATGAAATGTGTTTTGTCTATTCACATGTTATCGATGTTCTTGTCAGGATTAACTTATTTTGAGGTTGAGTCTGCTTAGTTCAGAGGTGAAGACTTAGGAACTGGAATGGTGTACATCCATTTTCTCCTTTCTTTGAAGGCTATCAGAACTGGCAGATGTTAAATCCCTTGCTAGGAAAATTCAGAATTAATGTGCTAGTAAAAGGTGATCTGATATTTAAAAACAGTGCCCTGGATGCCTGTGTAGTTCTCTGTAGACTGCTGTATGTGCAGTCCTTTCTTATATGTGTGTGACAGATCTGCCCTTTCTGCTTGAGTAGCTCTAATAAGGGTTTGGTGATCACATGTCAATTAGTATTTATTACACCATAATATGTGATACTAAGTACGATGTAAATTTTTTGGTTTACTGGTTTGTTCTCTTCCGTGAAATAGAGATCCTCTTACTGATCTCATTTCTATGCACTGGGCTAATTTGCACTGATTTCTGTCAGTAGTTGAGAGTTTAAGACTTTCAAAAGTTGTGCCTGAAGAGGAGTTTCCTAGACTGCTTGGCTTTCAGAATTACGCCGTCAGACAGTCCCTTGTATGGAAATAGGGTTTTTTGAGCACTTCTCATAATCTAACTTGTTGTTTAAATTGAAAATACAGCCCTAATTTACATTGCATTTTTGGAAACGGTAATACAGAAAGAGTTTTCATAAAATCTAGTTTGAAGATGGGAAGTGCTTAAGCATCAGTTAAAACTTCAGTGGCAATTTAACCGTTCATCATGTCAACTGTACCACTTTTTAATGTCTGAGCTGTACTTCTTGCAAAGAACTGAACTGGATGAATGTGTTCTATAGAGACATGTATATTGTGCAAATCAGTGATACAAAACGCTGTGTTCGTTCTTACCCAGTGTTTCTGAGAAAGAAGCTGCACCAAGCCCTGAAGTGCTACAGCAACCTGACTCCAGACAACAACCACATCAGGACAGCACAAAGAAAGACATGTCAGATGCTTTAACTGTTCCAGTCAAAAGACGTTTAGTTTGGGATGAACGAGAAGGTACTGAAGAAAGGGAAAATCAACAATCAACAGAAGAGAAAGAGGAAGAAAAGCCAGATGAACAGGCTGCAGTCATGGCCCAGCAATTAGAAGAAAACAATAAGGAGGCTAAAGAAGATAAGAATACTGAAGGGTAAAACTGAACATTTTTTGGATGTATATATGTGTGTGTGTGTGTGCGCGTATATTTCCTCCAACAGGTCAGAAATTTGTAGGTTAAATAGTTTTTGGTTTTAAATGAGATTTATTTAAGAGAGTGTAAATTGGTGTGACAGTACTTCTGTTTTCATCAGTACGATAAGGAATGAGAAAAGGTTTAAGACATTGATCTGGTTGACAGAAGTGGATTTATCATTAAAAATACTGCATTTCTATCTTGCAAAGCAGAAGTTTGTAGACTCATGAATGATTCTAATGTTTTTCTCCAAGACTATGAAATTTGCAGTATGAGCCTCTTAGAACGGACTGTTCATTACACAGCAGCCAAGTTTAGTGAAAATTAAAACTCACAATTTGCTTCAAGTTGACAGCATAGGATTGATAGGACAGGATACATGCTAATATTGTACTTAGGCATCTGTTTTTCTTAAAAAAATTCATGGACAAAGATAAAGGACTTAGGAGAAAAAAGTAACTAAGATCCAGTAATCACCGGTGATCGTGTTACTAGGCACAGGTGGGAAAAACGTGGAGGGGTATTGACAAATAATGAGAGATCAGCTCAGTATGTGCATAGTACTGTATTTGACATTTGAGAGATCCAAACTGTATCTAGTTTCAGAAGTCTCTGGCTTTTTACTGTGCAAGTTTTGCATACCTTTTTTTTGGTAGAACAATATTTTAGTTTGATAGACATTTAATTCTGAATCATTTTGACCCTTGTAACCATGTCAGCTACACATGTCAATTTTATATTCCTCATTGCATTTTGTCTTTGGTGTTGCAGCACTAATCAAAGGTAAGAAACTGTAATTGTCTCCATTGGGGATAATATCGTCTATGCAAACCCAGGCAAAGAAAAACTGAGATGTTAGACTCCAACATATATTAAATGCATGCTTTCAAAACCATCATCTGGAAGCCTTCCTAAGTTTCTGTTTAATTCTAGAGATTATCTAGTTCATAGATGTCTCTGACACTGTCAGTTTTCTGTTGTCTTGCAGTGGGGTTCTGTGTGTTCCGGGATGTGCACTGGACTCAGCCTTGCAGAGCAGCTTAATGCTTGCATGTTACACCTTCTTGTGAGCTAGAAATGAGGAATTCTTTGCCTAGATATGTCTATCATGCACTGATAGGATCAGGTTCCTTCACGTTGTGTGTGTGCTGCCACCTCCTTTTGAAATGCACCTGGAGGCAGAAGACTGAAGTGCTAGTGCTGATGTATATTATATATACATATGTCATGTGTGATATATCTATTTATCATATTATGATGTACATTTAATGACCTGGGGGCTGTAGCATTTACATAAATGTGGTATATTTGGCTTTAGTTCCACCACATTGGCTGAAGAATGTCAAACCCTCACTCCCACCTCTAAGGTAGCAACCATGCTCAAAGTTTTTCTGGGTTCAAAGTTTTCCGGCCCTCTTGTTGAGCCTCTGTATTGTGCAGCAATGCATTCAGGGTTTGTTGGGACAGAGGGAGCCTGGATTTATATCTTGAGACTCTTTAAAATACAGAAACTGAGGCTTAAGGGTTGGAATCCAGGACTCCCCTTTGCAAGCAGATGTTTTAGCTGCAGGCTTTTGGGGTGTTAAGGCCTTAACTGTCTTGCCTTAGGCTTCATTGTAGGAATGGATTAGAAACAGAAAGCTTGAGTGCAAGACTCCTGAGCCCTTCCTTAGCTAATCCTTTAATTATTACTCTTTTTTTTTTTTTCAGTGAGAATGCCTTAGTATTGAACACATCTGCAGCTGTGTCGGGTTCTTCTGGATCCTCAAGGAGAGGCAGCAGGCGTCCTACTCCGAAGCTGAGAGCTCTTGGAGGAGCTCCGAGGACTCATCATGATAGTAGCACTACCCCAGCTGTCGGTAAAATGACTTCTAAATGCAAAGCAATCTTTGAAGAACTAAAGAAAAAAAAAAACCTTAACTGAATTAATTTATTAGATTCTTTAATGTAATAAGGCATTTTTCATCTTTTCCAATACAGTAGGAGGTACCGTTCCAGTGTCTGCTCCTAAAATCAAGTCTTCATCTTCACCTCAGAGAAAGCGAAACTTAGCAACAAACCCTTCAAAAAAAAGGTCGTTCCAGGTGAGCCAGAAAACAGACTTACCATTATGAATTTTAAGAATGTGCTTTTTAAGTAATAATGAATAATTTATTTAGGAAACCTTTTCCTTTAGTTGTTATTTGCTGTCTTAAAATTGTCAGTCTGTGACTAAAAAGGGCACATCTGAATAAATAGTTTTTTTGGGGTGTCAGGCAAAGGAGTTGAGACTACTGGAGTGAGATTAGATGTACTTCACTTTTTTTTTTTTGCTAAATGCATGGGATCTGTTCACAGAAAAATAAAAAGGTTGCCAGTAGGATTTCCCCTTAATGTTATTGTAGCCATTGACATCACAATGGCACAACTCCATATTGCTTGAGTTGGAAGAAATTCAAGAGGGAGAGGTTGGGTGCTTATGTAAAAGATAGGTTAATGTGCCTTAATAGTTTCACTCTGCCTTTCCTTTACTTTTGTGCTGCTTTTACTTTGCGGCTTGCATAGTTACTAAAAGAAAAATAGAAACATTTAGGAGTTTTTAATCCTCAAAATTTTGATAGTTTTTTGTCAAGTTGTGCTTGGTCTGTGTTCTACAGAGAGAGCTACCATTTAACCGCATACATCCTCTGTAGTAAGGTCTGTAATTGAAGCAGACACAATTGCATGAGAAGTTGGTTATGTTGTTGTAAAATCTAAAAAATCACAGTTTTAGAAAATAAGCTCTTGGTTTGACCTGATCAGATTACTTTCAGTCCATGTTAAACACTTGTTATTAGGAACAGATTTTCTTTACATTGTCTCACAAGCTTGGAATACTTTTTCTTTTAGTACTTTCATGAGAAGTATAACAGTATAAAGTCAACATTTGCTGCATGTGTGAGGATCTGTACTGGAAGGCTGTATGTGAGATGTTGTGGTTTTGTGCTTTTTTGATCCTTCTTTTTTTTTTTCTTTCTATTGTGTTGTAGCCTGATGCGAAAATGGAAGCCACTTCACGCTTTAACTCTCCACCTGCTGGGCTGGGAACTGTAGATCCTCTGCCACTTAGGCAGGATCCGTGGCCTCCTAACAGGGTTGCTGATGAGCAAGTTCCTCTTGCTTCAGCCCATCAAGAGCAGTCCTCTGCAACTTCTGTGCTGAAGTTAGCAAAAAGCTGCTCTGTGCCTTGCTGGAGTCCCTCTCATCGTATTCAAGGGACTCTTAAGGATCCGGAATTCCAGCATAATGGTGGGTTTTGTGTATTAAGTGTGTGTTAGAGTGATGCAGGATGTAGGTGACTACGGGTGCAGCGCTCAGGCCAAGAGATGCTGAGCTTACTGCCTTACAGTTTCTGCAAAGAATGTGCTGCTTGTAAACAAAAGCTTTTCTACTGTGTGGTTGGTTAGTCTTGCTGAGGAAATGTGCTCAACATCCACCTTCATTTCAGATTCCACTAATATCGCTCTGTTACAGTGGTTTGTTGTCTGATTTTGCCTTATTAATTTCAATAAATACTACTCATGAGAATAATTTGGTTTAGCATGAACAGCTCTAAATTTTAATATTTAAGCTGCAGCTGGATGCTGTGACACTTTTCCAGCTGCAATTGCTAACTGCCGCGTGTAACTGGGACCTTTATGGTGTAGTATTGTTATTTTGCAAGAGTTGTGGATAAGCTCCTTAAAATTATTTCTGCAGGATAAGGAAACAAAAAAGCTGTCTCTAGAAGGTTTATTGGATGTTGAGAAAAGCCTTTTCTTGGCTGAGGAGGGATTTGTGCTGAAGCATTTCATAAGTTTTTAACAATGTTTAAAGGTACTGGGGTTGTAAATTTGATGAAGAAAAGACTCCTTGTCCCCTTAGTCTCCATTTCAGAAAGACTTTCTATAGCTGCTTAAGGTCCCACGATTCTTGGTCCTTTGATTATAGAGATTAGCTAAAAAGTAGTATTTCCATTCTAGAATGGAGCAAGTAGTTGTGAGGTTAAGTGGGAAGGTGAAATGCAGAGAATTTCCTCAGAAAGATTAGAGTTGGTGCTGGGTTCTAGTTCTGCACCTTGAGTGCAGTTTATTAAGTAACTTGTAGCGTGTATCAAAGAGCGGTGTCTTGAGAAGAATTCAGTGGAGCATCTTAGGGTAAAGGAGTCTGGTAGAATTTTTGTTATGTGTGCTATTTATAAGACTCTTGTTTTGGAAATAATGTTACAATATTTTTAAATGTTCTAAAATGAAGTATTATCCTTTGTCTATTTTGAAATGATTCAAAACGGTGCCTTTTGGCTTTTTGTCTTAGGGAATCTTGGCAATCCAAAAGCGAGAACTTTCCAGTTGCCCCTTCGGGAAAGAAACCGTAATGATGAAGGTATTTCTTGTCCCAAAGTATTATTGTATATTGTGTATGTAACCTAAATAAATTTTAACTTTTGCATGAATGTGAGAGGTTTCTGAATGCAGTAAGTAATACTGGTTTATGTGTTTGCCTGAATAACTACAGCGTATTTTTGTCAAAATAATTTGAACATGTTCAACCTAGTTATCTGAAGTATGAATATGAAGGTATAGGGTAATACAAATAAACCATTAAATGTGGCTGAAAATTACTAGACCATTGTGGCTCTTGATATGGTTGCTATAGCTTGCTTAGTTCCATGCCTAAAATTGTTTCCTGCCCCCACATTTTTAAGCCTTTGTGTTGATAGCAACTAAAGGAAACTGCAACACAGCCCATATTGCAGCTGGAGTAACTTTGGTTGCTTAAAAGGCACCACAAACTTTAAGATAAAGGTTTTGCGCGTGAGACTTTAGCCCCAGATGTGCAACATAAAGTGATCCCTCTGACTTTAATTTTCCCACCTGTCCTCTGCTCCGTGTGTTAGGGGTGCTTATGGCATCCTGCTATTCTGATTGCTGTTTTGGCCTTTTTTTTGTGATTATTTTAACGTTAGTCTGGGAGAGCAGCCATTGCACAGCTGCATCTTCTTGGCCTTTTTGTGGGCAGACACAAATAAACTCTTTCAGTAGCGTTAGTCAACCAGAGGCACTGTGTCTGCTATGCACTTTTTCTCTGTGTGGTGTCTGAGGTTGAGCCTGGTGTGGCGCTGTGCTAGTTGCAATCACCTGTGTTTGGTTCAGCTCATAGCATGGGCAGAGCAGGTTTATATCTGATTGCAGTTTATTTATAGTTATACCCCAGAACAACCAAAAGCTTGTTTCTGTACCCCTTGGCGCTTCTTTGGGTTTTAACCAAGGTTCAGACTGATTCTCTGTTTTACTCATTGCAGTTGGCTGAAAAATATGTGGGTGGTGCAGATGGCTCAGCCAAGCTTCAGTGCAACTACATAAAACATACAAAATCCTGTAGTACTCTGCAGCTTCCCACCAGCTTGCTGCACACGGATTAAATGCTGTAGCTGCTGTTTCTTTTTTATTTTTCTGTGTGAGCTGAGTGGTAATGTATGAACTTGCAGAAACAGGAGAAATGTGCCAGCTCACAGATATTTTGTGTGTCCGTATTTGTTCATACCCATACAAACCTGGGAGTTATTCCAATGACATGTCTTATTTGCAGAAGTGCAGTTAGCAGTTTTCTCATACATGGGAACATAGTTGTTATACATAGTGTGTGAGCCTATTTGGATCACTGTATTTTAAGAATTTAGAAACTCTACTGAAAAGTTAATTCAAACACTGACAGAATACTGGTGCTATTTGAATTGGCTTGAAGAATTTTTTTCTTAGAATTTTTTTGGTTGTTGATGAGAGGTCTGGAAACTAGTGATACAGTTCTTTCTAATCCATTGCTGGAGAATGGGTGTAATTAAGGTCATTTTTCATAGAGAGCATCTTGACAGACCTGTAACAACATTTTGACGCTGTTAAAGAATTATAATGTGCTTTATCAGGCAAGCAACATCAAGACTGATTAATTTTAGGAGTTATACTGGGTGTGAAGTGGACCCTGTATTCAAAAGAAAGACCCTTCAAAAGTATATTTCTAAAGCCTGCTGCTTCTTGTCTTTGTGGTAAACTTCTGTTTTCTTCAAAAGACATGTTCCTTTTAGCAGCTTTTGGCACACTAGCTGGATTTGGCACACTAGCTGGATTTGACACAGAGGGACTATTTTTGGCAACATGGGTTCTGGTATTTTAGTCAAGTTATTCTAAGGTTGTCTGCTTTGCTTGAAGCAGTGGGTTGCTTTCAAGAATATGTCATTTTCAGAGTCTAGTCTGTATAGATTTCGGTGGCAGAGGAACAGTTTCTGAGGTCTACTGATGCAGGAGAGTAAAGGTCAGGATGACTTGGAGAATTGGGCAATTCCCAGGTGAATACAGGGATCTCATTCTGGAGTTTTTCAAGAGATGGTCATCTAAGTCTCTTAAACTTAACTAACATACTAGAGGCTTCCCTGTGAGGTTCTTCTCCAGCATGTCAGTTGCCAAGTAATTGAATTGAAATGTATTGTGGTACTGTTTTAGCATCCATTGTGAAAGAGGGCATAAAAATATTCCAAAAATGTCAGCTGTGTTTGAATATGTATATTTAATCGTCCCATTTACTTTTTCCCTTCTTGCTTTCCCCACAGATGACAGGTTGTCTCAGATTTCTGCTCGCTCGGCAGCATCTAGCTCTCTAGCGTCTCAGATACTGGAACGAGCTCAGAAGAGGAAAGATTTCTGGGGCAAGACATAGTCTCTCCTACCTGTTGTCTGGAAACTGTTCTGTAAAATGATGTATTTTGTATAGTTTGTAGTGTACATTTAAAGAAATTGTGATTGTAGGTTTCACACAGCATCCTTTCACTTACCATTGATGTGGCCCAAGTTTTAGGACTTGCCATCCCAATTGAAAATTAAGTATTTAAACTGATGATGCTGAAAATTAATGTTCTTTATATCTGAGAGTTAGGTCTTAATTCACTATGTCACAACAGCCATGTGAGGTTTTACTTTTTTTACAGTGGCACCTTTTGACACTGAGATAATTATTTTTTTATGGAACTTGTCTGTTACTTTTCAAGGTATTCTGCTGCAGTCATGCAGTCTGACCTGGAACAGTGTTCAGGGGCAACGCCATTGTTCACCAAATACCTCAGTTGCTTTATTTTATTGAGTTATCCTAAGGGCAGCTGTGGTATATGTGTTTATGTTACTGTATGAATTGTCAGCATAACAGCGCCCTAACAAAAAGTTACTTTTGCTACTTACTGCTTTTAACCTTTTACCAAAAAATTCTAATTTCTCAATGACACTAACATAGAACATACAGGAGTTTAAGAAAAGGACACGAAGCACTAGGGTTTGTTCGTTGTCCACAGGTTTTTGGCTAGGATGACTATCAGAGTTCAGTGCATATAGTACTGCAGTTTGTCAGCTATACTGATGTGAACACTTGTCTCGTAGACTAAGACCCATGTTTAGTGTTAATTTCAGCTTCTCTAGAGAAAGCAAACGCAGCCAACTTAACCAGTGGTGTTCCCCAGCTCCACTCCAAACTCAGGTATTTAGGGGTAGTGATCTCTTCAAGTAAACTCGAAACAATGTTATTTTCTTGACTTTGATATTTTAATTACCTGTTTTCTTAATTTCCTGTTTCGGGGAGACTGATACCATTGTGATTGTCACAGTGAAAAGTGTTTGTGATTTATGCTGACAGCTTATTTTCTTTCCAAGTGATGCAGACAAGTTAAAATTAAGTAGAGGAAATAGGTGTGGCTAGCAAGCAGTTTGGTTCTCTGTGTGTGGCTTCAGCTTTTAATACTACTTCATTTGAAAATTTTATACAAGAACAATTTGAAATTTGTACACACTTGATTGCATTTTGATTTTGTATGCAATTATGTATGCATATTACTGAAAATAAAAACGGTTGTTTGCTTTGTTTCTCTTTAAGTTATGCTGGATAATTTGGCGGAGCCTAATTACATTGGCACTTCACTGTTTAGTTCTCTCCTTCACCTGTTCAGCTGGAATATCTGTGGGCTTAAGAAAGACAAGATGTTACCTCAGAGCTGATCTTCAGAAAGAGTAATTTATTAAAGCTAGATACGTTGACACTAGAAATCATAACTGACTACAGATATTTTAAATGGTGACTCGAAGCAGGTGGGTGCAGGCTGCAATGCCCAAAGGGTCAGTCCCCAACAAATGATGTAATGAGTGAGTGAATTCGTGCTGTCCAGTACTGATGATGTTAGAAAAGAGTGTTCCCTTCTTCCAGAAATTGTATGTTACAGTAGCTTCCTACCAGTGGAGTTGTCTGAAACAAATCAAGCTGTTTTATTTTATCTCAAGGACTTCTGGGATTGTTCTGTAATGTGTAAGTTATAATTGGTCATAAAGTTTCTACTGAAAGAGAAAATGTGCAGCAGTGTTGATGAAAATTTCCATTTTTCCTCTAAAATGATAGTTTTATAGTAGAAAGTATAACAGCTAAAAGGGGGGATACTTCTGTTTAGGATGGGATGTTGCTGTGATGTGGGTACATTAATTTTGCTGTGTCTATCTACATTATTCATATTCAACATGTTCTTGTTTTCCTGGCCAAGAGCTCTCATCATCCGTTATTTCTCTGTGGTACCTGTTAATTGGCTTTTAGGAACTGTGTCCTCTTTCTTTGTTTTTCTGTGTTTGCCTGGGTTTCCTGGCTATCTGACAGCTCTGTCAGAGTTTTTGTGCAGGTCTGATTTTGAGGCCTGTAAGCCATAGATGTTATAACACCCTATGTGTCAGTTTTGCTTATAGTGCTGTCTGTACAGGTACAGATGAGTCTGGTACATCTTAGGTAGCTTTGAGTTTGTTAGATGTGTGCAGTATGATACATGTGTATTGATTTCTGCCAGGGAGGGAGTAGATACGGTGAAGGAGGGAGGCATTTTTGTTGCATGGGGGTACACACCAGTTTAGATATTAGAATGAAAGTTCCCGGTGTCCCACACATCACTGGACATAATTTCCCATCTGAACAACTTTTAGCATTTGCCTGAAATGTTGCCTGAAGTTGAATTTACTTTTAGACAGAAGTATTTAAAGGGAAGTGTAGACAGAATACCTGGTTTTGAGTTGCGCTAGTGCTGAAGTGTGTTCTGCAGTCTTCAAGGCAGACCTAAGTTCTTTATACCTGTTCTCTGCTATCGTTTATCTTGTTCAAGAGGGATTTTGGTTTTTCAAATTATTTCAGACCAGCCTTCAGACAAATTTCCTGTTGTGTTTTCAAGCAAGCTGAACATGGAAGAAATGTTCAAAAGTGCACCCTTTATTAATAATTACAAGTATGTGCTGTGCAGTGAATGTGTATTGTTTTCTGCCAAGGAAACCTTAGAAGCCTTGAAAGTGAAGAGACCAAGTAGATAAATAATGAGGAAAGCCGTTGCCAATAGGAGATGTATCTCAGGAATAAACAACTTTGTGAGCTTGTCAACTTAAGGTCAAGGTTTACAAAAGGGGTGCGTTAATGACTGACCCAGTCAGTAAGTGTTGAATTGAATGTCTTCAGCTGCTGTTCCCAACTTGTCTCCAGATGGTCAAGGGAGGTGAGGGAAGACCTCATTGCAGTCTGCAACTTCCTTGTGGGGGGAGGAGGAGGGGCAGACACTGACCTCTTCAATGCGGTGACAAGTGACAGGACTCGGAATGGCCTGAAGTTGTGTCAGGGGAGGTTTAGGTTGGATACCAGGAAAAGGTTTTTCACCCAGAGGGTGGTTGGGCACCGGAACAGGCTCCCCAGGGCAGTGGTCACAGCACCAAACCTGTCAGTTCAGGAAGCATTTCGACAATGCTCTCGGGCACATGGCGTGACTCTTGGGAATGGTCCTGTGCAGGGCCAGGAGTTGAACTTGGTGATCCTTGGGGGTCCCTTGCAGCTCAGCTTACTCTGTGATTCTCTGACTGATTTTGCATACAGTCTGGATTAAGTCACAGAGCCACTCAGTAAGTAGTCGTCTAGTGATACTTGAGTCACTTATGAGTATGTTGTATAGGGATTTTTCAGCCTTTTTGGATTAATAGATCCACGTCTACTGTATTGCTGATGGACTCCTATGTAGTGAGTGACAACCTTCTGAAAACAGATTTGGATTCACCAATGTCCTGCAGGTAGCTGGAGTTCCCTCTGCACCCAAGGGCCGCAGCCCAAAACCCAGTGTGTGTGTTACAGTAAGGTGAAAGAAGTGAAATTATTTACCAGCCACCAGCTTTCTCCTTCACTCAAAAATCCTTGGAGCCCAGGTACTAACACATTCTCCTTATCTGACTTCTAGTGTCATTGCTTTCTGGCAGATAACAGTGGAAGAAAAAGGGATTTCCAAATCCATAATACTCAATGAGCAAAGCTTGAAGATGGTGTAGGAAGCACAGCTTCTTTGAACAATTTAGTGTGTGCCTGTTTCTGTGATGCCATATTGATTCATTCCATCTTCCTGTTCTGCAAGGCTGAGCTGACACCTAACGTTCTAGTGTCACAGGAATTCTTAACCATCTGGTAAAATTTGTCAGCAAAGAGAGAGCCCCATCACCATTTGATGCAAGTGGAAGTTTTGCTGTGACCTTGTTGACCAATTTTTACTGTAGCCTGAAGAAAAATTGTTTCATTATCTAGATGCACAAAAATGTGTGATAAAGAAAACTAGCCAAACAGTAATTTTAATTGTAAGTGGCCTAAAATTAGTGTCCTGATTCTAGCAGTTATTCCGACCTTTGCAGACTGGAGCCTAGGGAAGAGAGAGTAGCATGGTGGAGCTGTTGTTAACTTTTAGGTGTGCAGTCATTTCTTTGGTTTTCTGTGCACTGGAACCCAGTGGAAAGTGTTAATCACAATAGCAGTAATCACACCAAAAGCAAAACCTGAAGAGCAGTCAGTGGATGGTAGGTAACAAGAAAACTCCAGTTTCATGGAAATCCTGAGTTTTGGTTTGCTTTTTGTTCAATTTTTCTGTTATTTCAAAGGAGGACATCTGGAGTTCTGTACAGAAATGTGAATGAACTTCCTAAATGTACTAGTATTTCCTACAGTTCATCTGTGTCAGATGTGAGCTGACCTTGTGAGGTTTCTCTTTCACAGGCTGTGTCCTAGAGAAGCCCAGGGGGTGACTGAGGAAGCCTGAACTTGGCACGTCAAATGTGCTGTGCCTGGGAAACTGAAGGATGGCGCTTGGTGGTCCTGTGTATCATGTATCGTGTCAGGGTGGAGGATTGAGAACTGCACGAGGTTGGTGTGAAGACTGACAGTCCTTTGCGAAAGCAAGCAAGGCCCGATTCACGTACAGCTTTCGCACCTTCTGTTGGATTGCTTGTTGCGTTCGTGGGGCTCGATTAAAAGTGTAAGAGCAAGAGCAGTGATTTGCAAAGAGCTTGCTCTTTGTGGGGAGAGTTGGGTGGTACAGTCGGGGCAGCAGATCCTGCTTAGTGTGGATAGTTCTTCAGTGGAGGGGGAAAAGGACAGCTCAAGCTTCTTACTCCCCACTTTCCTCAGAGGTCATGATGAAGTCTTCTAGTAAAGCGTGTCAGCTTTGTAAATGTGACTGACTTACATTTATGCCAGGTAACCTTATGCCAAGGTAACTAAGGTAAACCTGTGAAGGTTTCAAGTGGACCTCAGAGGTTTTCCTTTTAACTGTTTTTAAATCTGATCTACGCATACACTGTATGTGTCTGTGTGTGTGTATATATATGTGTGTGCACTGGAACAGAGTTATTTTTTTTCCATAGTAGCTAGTACAGGGCTCTGTTTTGAAATTGTGCTGAAGATAATGTTGATAATACAGAGGTGTTTTCTTTATTGCTGGACACAGGGTCAAGACCTTTTCTGCTCCTCACCCTACTCCATTAACATGTGGGCTGGGGGTGCACAAGGACTTGGGAGGGGACACAGCCAAGGACATCTGACACCAGCTGACTCGGGAGATATCCCCTGCCATGTGGTGTCATGCTCAGCATATAAAGCTGGGGAAGAGGAAGGAAGTGGGGGGACATTCTGAGTGATGGTGTTTCTCTTCCCAAGTAACCATTATGCATGATGGAGCCCTGCTTTCCTGGGGTTGAACACCTGCCTGCCCATGGGAACTGGTGAATGAATTCCTCGTTCTGCTTTGCTTGTGTGTGGCTTTTGCTTTACCTATTAAACTGTCTTTATCTCAACCCACAGGTTTTCTTAGTTTTACTCTTCTGATTCTCTTCCCCATCCCATTCCAGTGGGAAGTGAGTGAGTCTGAGTGGGGCTTAGTTCTGGCTGTGATTAAATCACAACTGTGTGTATAAATATACATACAAATATATACATACACACATACGTATAACTTTTTTTAAAACTCAAGGTGTCTTTGTCTAATACTGTCATGTGCTGGGATGTCTCCAAAGCACCTACTTTAGGATGTGAATTAGCATGGAATGGCTGGCAGGATCCAGAAAGTATGTACTTTTGGATTTCTCTCTTCCTAGGTCCCTTTCTGATTACTGGGTTGTGACACATACACTTCTCTGTAGATGCACCCTGGTCTTGCTGCAAGGTTGTCCTTGTGGACCGGGGAAACCTGTTGAGGCTCAGTGCTTCCCCAGCTGGAGTGGGCCTGTGAGTTCCCAGAATAGTGCTCTCGTGAGGAGTGCATAATTATGTTTCCAGTGGAAGCTGGTTCCAGCTGTTTGTGTATTTTAGCTTACATGACATGTGGCTAAGAACAGATCATCCAGGAAATCAGCATCATAATTCCTATGCTGTAGCTATTTTTTCTGGCCTCATAAATCTCACGTTCTTGACAATAGCTCCACTCCAAGAGGAAACTCGTTAACTCACGGAACTCCCTTGGGGGATCCGCAGTAGCGTAACGCTGGCCTGGGGAAGGGCTGAGGCAGGGGCTGTTGGCTTCCTAGGGATGGAAACAAGTTAGGAGACTGCTGTTAGTGACGTGAGAACTGTCACCTTCTATAATGGCTCTGTTATACTGAATAACTGAGCTGCCAGGGGCTCGCTCTCAGGAGATGCTGAGCTCCGAGTCTCAGTGGAAGTGCTGGTGTAAGGGCAGTGCCTGGGCACAAGTACACACCTTAAATAACATTGCTTCCCTTCAAAACGGCTTTCTTTAATTACTCTGTTACATGATAAAACTGCTGGTACTTGGTCAACCAAGGTGCTGGGGCTATTTCTTAACCTGAGTAATTGTTTGTTACTGGATTTTGAATTATAAGCCAGTTTGCAAAATCCCGTTCCCAATTAGAGTGGTTTTCTTTGAGATACACTATGTCATTAATTCCACTTCACCATGTTACTGAGTCACGGCTGTGCAACCACACCACGCAGTAACAGGAAGCTCAGAAGTTTCAGTTCACCTGATCTGAAGGTTCAGAAGACACGGTTGGATACATGTAGGTCACTATATAAAGTGGCAGAGTCTTATAATATGTAAGTGACTTTACATGCTGAATTAAGAGTTGCCGTCTGGTGGAAGGGTTAATAGTGGTGCCTGTGGTGCTGTGAGGCTGTGTGCACTGACATGGTCTCAATTCTCTTTTCTCCCATCTGTGTGAACCGAGTGTTGGCTGCCGTTGATAAGTCTTAGTAAGACTTCTATTTATGTTTTACTGATATTGGCAGGAGTTTTCTGAAGAGGTGAGACTGCTGGACTAACATCTATTGCAGTTCCATTGACACAGGTTTTTGTTTTTTTTTTTTCATGTTAATTAATTAATCCTTTTGGGACTCTGTAGAAGTTGCTACATCAGTGGTCTTGGTAATAACATGGTATTAACACATTAAGAACATTAGTAGCAGCAATATAGTGTTGTCTCAACGTATCTCTGGGTTGCTTTCTCTTGTATCTCCACTATATGACTGTTTCTGAGGTGAGAATAAAGTTATTTAAAACAAGAAGGTTTGGGTTTTTTTTCTTGTGTGTGTGTGTGTGTGGCTGTGGTTGTTGTTTTGTTGGTTTTGGGGTTGTTTTTTTTTTTGTCCCAGAATGTAATTTAAAATTGAACATCCTTCCTCTTAAATGTTTTATGATATGAAATACCAGTTTTATGATATAGCATCTTATAGTTAGGAGACCCAAAAATTGTGTAACAAAACCAAGTGAAGGTCAGAGACAAAGATCTCTGATGAAGTATCAGATATAAAAGCCGAAGTGTTACTGTCAGAGGAAATGTGTTACTCTGAGTTACAAAAATGTTACAACCAGGGAAGATGGGAAATCGCGCACCTTCTGCAAAAACCCTGAATCAACAGTGCCTCTACTGAGAGCTGACTCCAGAGCCTTTTTCAATCACCTAATATTCCAAGGCTAAGCAATTTTATTAATGCTATTCATTCGTCTTCCAAAGGACTCACAATTTCTTACATGAGATTAAGCCTATCATAAAAAACCCAAAAAACCCAAGCAAGAATATAACGGTCAAAGGCTACGTGTCCTCTCCCAGTCTCTGCATTGGTACCATTTCCTCTGTAGAAATCGAATCCCTTCTGTCATTCCCAATGATCACGCCCAGAAGACACTTGCCTGTGTGCTAGGATGTTTCCGTAAGGAATGGCTGGATTACAAGAAAGCTTATTTTCAAGTTTTGTAGAGAAGAATTGCTTTCCATTACTGATGTTTTCATTGCTGGGCAGAGAGCAGACTAAAAAAAGACTTTACTGGAGCTTGAGCTGAAACAATTTTATAGTCTACTTTAATCTTTGGAAGTCTGAAAATCTGGGCAAAAGCAGAGAAAGACTGAGATAAAATGGAGCTGACAGCTGACTGCTTCACAAATGAGCTGGGGCAAAATGAGGGGATGATTGTGACCTGAAACCTGAGATTGAGAGTTCAGTTTCAGGTGTTACATGACCTATGGCCCATTCATACAAATGTTTAAGAGGGGAGAATTTCATTGCCAAATCAAAGATCCAAGAGGATGATACACAGGCTCACTTTTTCACATGCCTACTCTTGACAGTATTTCTAGCCCAGTGGCCAGTCCTGACATTTCCAGTAACGCAGTATAATCCCGGTTGATTGAAAATGTACTGAAGCCCAAGAAAATTCCTGCATGCTAGTGTGTTGCCGCTGATACATAGCAGCTGAACATCAAAGTACAGTATTGGTTGTTCACCTGTGACCTCATTCAAAGTCAGAAGGAAGTGTCTGTGGCTTTAGAGGCAGATGTGATGTAGAGTTCCAGTCCTCCTCAAAAAATCCTCTGTCTTCAATACGGGTCAAGAAGTTATTGTCGAGAATATTTACCACTATGGTTTCTCAATGAATTACGGAAGTTCCACGTAATTAGACTTTAAAAGTTTATAGGTGAGTTCGGTGACAGGATAGACACGTAACTCTTGGGACAGTACCAGGGACGAAAAGTGACCTGTGAATAATTTCAAAATAATTTCCTTAATGAATTATACTTGAAAAAAAATACAGAGAGTACTTTATAGAAGATTAAAGGTCATTGGTAGTTTTTAATTAAAATGAAAGCAGAGCAGATATATTTTCTTGTAAGAATTTTATATTTTAAACAGTGCTGCTAGCCTTAAACATTAAAAATATCATTACAGCTATTAAAAAAACCCATGAAATACGAAAGAGAAATTACTTCTCCCTCATTCTTCAGATGCGTTTTATCCAGTTTACTTTCTCTCCAGACCCTCCAGTGACCCATCCAGAGTACCACATTTTAAATGAAAGGCAGCTTTCCTTCCACTGATCTCTCCTGCTGTGCAGCTCAGGGTAGCCCGTTTGGGAAGGAGAATCTAACCAAGCAATTTCCCTGAGGTTCACCCTCAATGCTGGTTCAAGACCTTGTTTTTCAGAAGTCTATTGTATTTCCTCCTCAAACAAGAATGAAAATAAACCCTTCCACAAATGTAGCAGAAAATACAGAGCTGAAGTCCCTCTCTGGACTTCAGCTGGGGGCTGGAGTAAGATCCAGTGCTGGTGCAGGTTTTTAGCTCCATCTTTCCACGGGATATATTGCTGGATGTGTATCTCCCATCCGGGGGGTGGTGAGCTAGTGCAAAGAGGTGGTGGCTGTGACTGGATTCAATGCAATCTCGTAACAGAAATACGAGACCCTGGGAATGGGAGGCGTATCTCCACTTCCAAAGAAATTCTACTGATGTGTTACAAGGAATGACTGTAGCCATGACTGTGGCTACACCATAGCTCTGCGATACATCCAGGACCAACAGTCCCAGGAAGAGGCCAGGAATGAACTGATGAGCATGGGAACCACACAGTCTGCTCGTGTTAGTGTCTGGTAACATCTTGGCCGTTTGCTTTTGGGGTGGACCATGCTCAGAGTAAGTGAGAGGGATGAAAGAGAGTTATAACTCACAGCTGCTGACAAAAGGGTAAATAATGCAAAAGCTTTAGAAATGTCGTAAAAAGGGAATTTGTAAAACACGAATTGATGAATTTGAAATATGCATTTCAGCATCTCAGTGTCTGGAAAATAGCAAAGGTAAACTAAACAACTGAAACAGTTGTTGGCACAACCAACTGATGGCACAACCAAAAAGTAGCATGGCTAGCAATACAGATGGGAAGCTAACTTAAGGTTTTCTATGAAAATAGGTACGTCCCGTTGTATGGTTTCTAATAAAAGAGCAGGAAGACAGAAGAGATCCTGTAATGACTGCACAAAAAAAGGCAGAAGAAATATTCAGCATCTAATTCCTCATTCATCTGCCTGATGTTGTTGAAATATCCATCAGGATGTGTGGGATGTTAGGGATGAGGTGTGTTCCTCACAGTGGTTTGAACTGATGAGCGTGGCACAGCAACTACTAACTCAGGTCACGCACCCTTTCAGTGGGACTGGAGCCACAAAAAGAGGTCAGGCAAGCTGGATCTGTGTCTGATGAGTAAGTGACCAAAGGGATGGAGAGGTAACATCTGCCAGAAGGACAAGACAGCAGGGGATCTGAACCAGGGAGGGTCTGAAGGCCTGTCCACAGCTCTTGTTCTGGATATGAGACTTCAGTTCTGATGGATGAGCTGATGGAGAAACCTCAGTTAGAAGCAGACTTTGGTTATCAGACTGTGTTTAGCACCTGGGGAGGAGTTAGTGGAAATGCATATCAGGGAAAGTCAATCTTTCCAAGCAGCCTGTCAAGATTCTCCCAGCTTGGTCTTTAATGTCTGTCTGTTGGTTAAGTAAAACTCAGCCTTTCATCTTCTCATTAACCTGTACCCCCACTGGGACTATTAGCTCGGCAAACGAAACATGTGTGGAAAAGAGTTTAGAAATATGTTCTTGAGTAGCTTTGTGGTACATTTGGGTGTGAACTAGACTGTTGACATCCTGGGTCCAGACTTGCTTTCTGCTGCCTGCTGCAGTCGGGATGCTGTTGGAGGCTGGTCATAGGAATGGATACCTGAGAGGGGCATGGAAAAGGAGGTGGTGATGATGGCTCCTGGGCACAGCTTCAAGGGCACAGATCTGTGCAGAGCTGATGTGGCAGGCGTCTAAGGGCAACTGAGGCAGGACTGAGGCATGGAGAGAGAAATTCATGCTGCAGATGCATCAGAGGAGGCTAAAGAATAAACCTCGTGCCACTCAGCCTTTAGCTGCTTCCTTTCGGGTGTCAGAAAAAGATCTGGGCATTCCAGACCATGGGGTAAGGTTGATAATGGCCCTTGTCCTGAGAACCTGAGCCACAAGGGATGGAGCCCGGCCACACAGTCGCCCACTCTCAGAGTTCTCAGATGTTCACTCTCAGAGGCAGAGCTGAAGCCTTGGTTTTCCAGATCTGATTTCTCTGTTTGTCACCTTGTGTACCTTGTGGGTATTAGACAACCAGGAGTTTACATTTGTGCCAGTTCTGTGTTCTCATGCATTACTGTCTACAGATGGGTTGCAAATGACCCTCTGAAGAGTGCAGTTTCCCTTTAGCACCCTGCATGATATTTCAGACTGAAGGTGCAGCACTGCCTTCATGTTAGCAGAAGAGCCTTGGGAACATGCAAATCACCTGGATAAGTAAGTACATGACCACATCTCTGGTCATTATACCCGATTACAGCCTTAAATACGGATAATATTTTTGAAAAAGGGAATCTGGAAATCAGGCATGTGATAAACGCAATGTTGGTCCTACACAGTTTCTGATCTCTCAGAGAGGATTGCACAGTGATGTGCAGATGGCCAGCGACTCCAGTGGGCCACAGTATGGGAAAGGGTATTTTCAGGGTAGGAGCCACAGGTGGTCAGTGCTTAGGTTCTGATACAGTCTCTGATCACTCGTGTGTACCAGTCAGCAGCAGTGAAACCAGTCTTGTACCACAGAAGATGAAAAAAAGTTTAGATAAACGATGTTTTCTGCCATCAAATTGTCAATCAAGTAAGTGCATTATAATTGGGACAGGAGGCACAAACTCGTAAAATTCTCAAATATTTTTATGCAAAAAGAATTCAGGATTCCTACCCTGGTAAAAGTCCCTGCTTTGCCCCACATTAATATTTGGTTTTTTTTATAGGAAACTACAGATTATGATGGCCTCGAAGTTGTATTTGTGGGTTTTGAAGTGGTTAGGTAGTTCTCAGAAGAGGATACTGGAAAGTAAGAGACTTGCTGATGTCATTTTTATTTCACCACCAGTACCCAAAAAAAAAAAAGCTGAGAGAGATGTCGGTGGCCCTATATAAGGTGCAGCTCACCTCCTGCAGAGCACGTCAAGAATCACAGCAAAGGTAAGGCTTGCAGCCTTCGTGCTGCTCTCACTTTGCTTCACCCGCTCTCCGTGGTGCTAACGCTGCCTTCTCTCACACCAGAGCTCGGTGCTGTACCTGCAGCCTGCTGGGACGGACGATTTCACACCGTGAGCCATGGCCTCTCTGCAGACCTTGTCCAAGAGCTTCCCAGGATGGGTTTTCTTCTGCTGTTGTTGCTGTCTTCTTCTTCTTCTGACCAGCTCTCTGCCTCTGAAAGAGGCTTCCACTGCCCATCATGCCTGCAGGCTCCGGAAGGTCAACTTCCAGCAGCCCTACATCAGGAACCGCACCTACACCTTGGCTAAAACGGTACAGTCATCCACGTGTTCTTCATGGTGGGATCTGAGAACCTACTCCTCTATTGGTGCCCTGGCTTCTAGCCTTTGGCATTCCTCTCTCTTTCATATGCCTTTCTCCAGAAAAAAAATGCATTTGCAGTTAAGGCCGAGTTTGGGTGTGTGGAGCAGTCTATTGCCTGCTGGCTGCGTAGCCAGGGGAAGCTGTTGCCTCTCCTTCTCCTGCTCCCCAGGGGAAAGGCAGCCCCTGGAAGAGCACAACTTCTTCTCTTCAAGCAGCTGCTGCCAAAGTGGGCAAATTGTGAAATATGAGGTTAAATTTCTCAGTTTGCCCAGTCCATTTGGAGCTGGGCCGTGACTGCAGTCACAGCCAAGCAGACGCTCAGGCATCTGAGCTCTGCTGGGACAGGTTTCTTGGCTGCTCTTGCCGTGGGTGCGTCTCCCCGGGTGTAGATCGTCCAGGGCTGCAGCCCCTCCCAGCTGTGGGCAACCATGAGGTCGGCCACCTGCAGCATCTGGTTTAGTCATCATAACCACGACGACTTCTGATGTTTAGGTGGGGGACATGAATTCAGACTTCACCTTGTTTGTTTTCCTGCGATACTGACCTTGAATCTCACCCAGTTGAGGGGAGAAACAGACACGATGTCCAAGCTTATCCACCTGAAACAGACTGTGGTGTCCATTCTCTCATTTCACCTGCACTTTCATTACTGATGAAAACTTTAGAGTTTCATTTTTAGGTAAGGTTCCCATCACCACTTGAGACTTCTTTCTTTTCCTCTCAGGCCAGTGCCTCAGACAAGGACACGGACAACAGATTGATTGGGCAGCAGCTCTTTGTTAACATCAGGGTAAGCCTTACATGAGGAGTCTGCTCTTTGCATCCCTCTGCAGCACTCAGAGATCTCTTGCCTTGATTTAACGTGACCTCTTACTTTCATACCTAGGAAAACAACCGCTGCTACCTGATGAAGAGGGTTGTGGAGTTTGTAGTAAAAGATGTTCTCCTCACTGAAGTGAAGAACCAGTACCCTTACGTTGAGGAGGTGGCACAGTTCTTGGCATTCCTGACCTCGGAGCTGAGCAGCTGTGTGAGTAACGCTGGGTTTCTTTCCCTCCAACTCTCGTTGCTGCTCCTGAATCTCAGAATGTTACAAACAGTGGCAAAAGGCAGTGGTACGAAAGGAAACCTCAGATCAAAGATATGAAAGTCAGAGTTAACGGAATGGTATGAAAAAGGAGATACATCGTTGCACATAGCTGTCAGTCTTATGTCTGGATGTTTTCTCTCTTTTAGAAATTTTCAGGAAAGAAGGAGAATATTGAAAAGAACCTGGAACAAATGAAGGACAAAATGGAACAGGTACGTTTTTTCCAAACATTTAAAAAGAGCAGTTTCAAACCCCAGTCATTTAGTTGGATTAAGGCTGACCTAATTATGAAGCAAACTCTGGAGATTATTTAGGAGGTGAAGCCTACAAGGGCATTAAATAGGGGATCAGTGATATTTCCCCTTCCAACCCTCCCTCACTTATCCTGTTAGCTCTCTGTACGTATTACGGTAATTAAACCTTCAAAAGCTGGGTTGCAGGAAACTTATTTGCTAGTCTAGATTTGAATGAGCTAGCTTATATCTTAAGATACAATGACTCTAACAGAACTATGTGAGAGAATTAGGCAAGTAAATTCTTGATTCAGTTTCTGTGACAATCCTAATTTCAATTTTTTGAAAAATAACTAGTTGCTAAGATTTGCATTCTGCTCTTTTCTAGTTGGGAGAAAATGGAAAGACTAAAGCCATTGGAGAGCTGGATTTACTGTTTGACTACATGGAAAATGCCTGTACTGATGCCCCAAAAAGGGGAGGGAACAAGAAGAAAAACTGAAAAAAATCTGGATCAGGCTTGAAGAGACGTCTCTGCAGATCTCTTGCAATTACTCGAATTGATTTGCTGCAACTATGTCCATTCCCCCCAGAGGCAGTATATTTTTCACTTGTGTCAAAACTAGCAAGCTAAGTGGGCAGAGACAGGATGCATATTGCTGCCTTATTTGAAAAGGAAAACTCCAGGACACTGCTTCTCCATTGCAACACAGGGCATTAATCATTTACAAAAGCACCATTCTGTCCTCCTCCTCTCCATAGGAATGAGGCAACCATTTCTGTCTTTTATATACTGAAATTTGACACCTATGAATCGGCTTTGATCAAGGCAGTGATAAGTAGCCAGGATGTTTTGAGCCTCCTAGTTGGAAATCTCTCTTGCATATGTTGCCCCCTTCTGACCTTTGCCTGAAAAGTTGCTGTTTCAGACTGGTTCAGAAATAATTCTTGTCATTTGTATTTAATGGTAACTTATTTTAAGGTAATAATTATACGATACTTCTATTTATATAGATTAATTGAAAAATATCCAAGGAAACGTATTTATGGAGCTTTACCAGAAATTAACACCGCTATGTGATATTTATAAGCATATGGAATATTTTATAAATGCTTGCACTTTAATTTATTTTAATAAATATTTTGGTCCTCAATTATTGCCATTTGCAGAGCTTTTGTCTTCAACACAAGGGAGATGAAACACATTGCACCTGTGGCGCTGCTGAACTAGTGGCTGTATTCTTGTACCCAGAAAGGATGCAAGCTCCCTCTGGGGCTATGCTTCTTCACCATAAGCCTGCAATTTCGACTTCTCACAAGCCAGGGCTTAGTGGGGAGCCTGTCAGTCAGCCTTTGTTGTAGGGGATGGTGGGAAAAATAGCATCACTGCTGAAAGTCCTCGGTTTGGTTCACTGGTTCTGCCTCGGTACGCTCAGAGACAAGGTCCCCTCTTGAATAGCTGCTGGTGAAAAGTCCCAAACTGTCCCCATGGGTCAGGTGATGTAGAGACAAACAGGCAGCAGCTGCTAGTGAAAACCCAGAGCTCTGCATTCCCACTGCACATCCATAGCGCGCTGAGCACAAACGGTGTTCTGCAGCATCAGGGATCTGAGAGTCCTTCAGAACAGAATGTTTGGTGCCTATTCTCAACACAAACTCCAAGGCACAAAAAACCCCCAAGTTTAATCTGTCATTATCATGCCATATCCTTCAGCAGTGTCTCCTGGGCAGAGGCAGAAGAGTTGGTCTGGTGTAGACAGAAAAATTGGTGACTGGACCAAGGTTAAAGGGGTGAAAAGCACCCGAATAATCTGAAAGCCAGAGGAAATATGTAATGGCAGATTTCAGCAACTGCTGAAGTCTTCTTGAGCAAGACCTTACCATTTATTCATCAGGGCAACAACTATCCCGTCCACATTTAAAAAATGTTGCTCCTGAACTAGAGCAATTTCAAGATGCATTTAAAAGCATCCACCCAGACCTATTTTGAACATGGTTTATGTGAACTGAAATCATAACACTTTCTTGTGGGCAATCACATATTAGACTGGCATATGATCCATTGAGGTGATGGATGCCTGTTACCTGTCAAACTAGACGTGTTCAACATGGTTTACTTTTCTCCACACTTTCATTTGCATATCACAACATATGATTTACATGCCTCTTCACAGCTGAGGCAGAAGTGACCCATTAATGACAGGTCGCCAGGATCTGGTACTACATGACAGTTTCAGGGATTTAACCTTTATTAAATATTCAGGTGGATGTATGTTTCCTTTCTTGTGGGATAAGGAATGATGTTGTCAAGAGCTGTTGGCCAATATCCTTTCTCTTATCACTCAAACTTGTGAGAGCTGACAGCAAAGGGAGGGAGTTTAAACACAAAATGAGCAGTTCACTTCACTGACCTTTGATACACACAGTCTTTCCCTGAACTACGTCTCTCTCCCTTTACAGCCAGTGGAGGGTAAGAGGAATTATACAGGTGTCATTTCTCTGGTCTGTATTAGAGGTTTATAAAGATTGTGACTTTGGGCAGGATAACATGACTTTGCCCTAAAAGTACCTGTTTTGTTCCTTAATTATATATAGAGACCATAAGCCACATGCATGCTGTTCCTTATTGATATAATCTCTTCACAATGCATAAATAACTTATTTCCTTCTTCTACTTCCTTTAGGTCTCTTCTACATCATTCTCAACTTGCTGAGTTGCCCTATCCAGAAATGTCAAATCAGATTCTCAAGTTTTTCACACTGGGGCTAAGCCCAGATTAAAATCCATTTGTCCGCAAAAATGTAAAAATGAAGTCAACTAATTATTTACTTCTCCAACCCTAAAAACCACCAGCTGGAGGACTCTGCCACAGAAGCCTCATGAGCTGCAGCCCTGGAAATGTCACACAGCAAGCTTTGCAGAATTTCCTTCTCAGGTTTTCTTGCAGGATATGTGTGACTTGTGGATGTATGAAGGATGGTGGCGATGGTCAGTTTTGCCCAGACAAAGGAAGCAGAAGTTGGAGTAAGTTTCCCTTACAACAGGAGGAAAAGTCTGGGACGAACAATCACTGACCAAAAGCAAATAAAAATGTAGTTTCAGTTAGGCAAGCCGGGTTTTTATTCAGTTAATAGTTCCACCTCAAAAAAGGAAAATCTTGCTGAAATGTTTTGTTCTGACATTTTCTAAATAATTAGTGTTTTGGTTTTATATGCATTTCTTTCAAAGGTTGAAAAAGGATTTGAAAGCAAAATGAGCTGTTTCATTTTGAGTTGGACAAGTGCTTTGGCCCTACCCACTATGAATTATTTTGGTTTAATTTTTCGGTTGGGTCACCGAAGAGAAACTCCACTATTCATGCAATTCTAATTTCCGTTGCCCTATTTTCCTTTCCATTTTCTGCCTCCAAGTCGTGGACTATTTGAAATTCCCAGAGGTCCTCGACTAGCAACCTTAGGGAAAGCACATGCTCCACATCCTTCACTGAGGATGCCTCCACTGTAGGGGCTGCAGGACCTCTTCCTGAGCAAAAATTCACAGACCATGCTACTGTCAAATTTGCATTTCATTGACTCTTCCTCCCCTTCTCTTACATTAGGTGACCAGAACAGGCGCTTTTTTTCCCCTACACAGATAATTATAATGCATTTATAAAACTGCCTCTGAAATGTCATATTGTGCAGAGAGAGGAACCCAAAGCACGAACAGAAGTTTCCACATCCTGCTGAGTAAGTATTGGTGACAGTTTAAGAAACATGTCTTAAATACATTGCCTGGAATGTTACTCAGTTAAGAGATTTACATATTCAGTGCATGAATATATGCTCCCCAAGTGACCTAGAATAACAGAGGGTTGATATTTCCAATTTGCTGCTGGAAGTATATTCCAGGCAACGCAAAGAGTTGAAGCTATCCTGTTCATAAATGAGCGGCACGTGATTATGTCAGCTTGTGCTTTAAAGCACAGTGAGCTACACAATTAGCTGCTCTGAAGGAGGTATGGACTGCACTGAACAGCAGTAAACGCCTGACAAACATTTTTCAGTCACGGTCGTCATCAGTAAGGATGTTTGTGAAGTCGGTGTAACTGGGAGCAGAACCGGCCTGCTAATGTGAAGCAAGATAGGCACAAATATCAGAGTCAGTCTCAGGCTTATGTATGATCCTGCCAGGATCAAGGTAATAATCATGGAAAGAAGGAAAAACCTACGGTGCAGTTCTGTGGGACCCAGACCATTTTTGGCAGGCCACTACCCAAAAATATGTTACATAAAATAACATATTTAGGATGGAAAGTAATTGAACCTCGCAGGGGATCCAGACCAGGGTTCTGTGCCTTTCAAGAATTTGTTAGAAAGCCTAATTTGGGTGAAGCAAACTACAGAATACAGACTATGCTAAGGCTGATGGCACTTCTGATTCATAGCACGTATCCATTTTCCATTTGTGACACCTTTTTCATGGTTAACACAGAGCTGAAGGCATTATCAGATTAACTGTATGAACTTCACCACTAGCAAAAGTGCTAAACAACAATGTAAGTGAAAAGATTTCTTCTCAAGTCTAGGAGATCGCTCCCTCTGTCAACTTTTAAATTACAAATCCCTGGCCAAATTCACATATGTCAATTTCTGTAATTTAATTTGGAATTCAATGACGAATGTTTTGAAAAGATTCCTACATCTTTCCTTCCCTAAGGAGAAATTAAAGTAAAAATGATATTGAGAAGAACCATTTATCCTCAGCAAACTAACTCATGGGACCCAAATGTAAACATTTTTTCAGTATGAAGGATTAAAGCACAGCATTTAATATTTCCAGGATCTGGCCATTTTTCTTATCCAAGTTTGGATTAGGAAAAAAAAGGGCAGATCTTCTAAATGAAAAATATTTATCTTCGGCTCAGGGCAGCATGGATAAAAATATTTTGAAAAAAACCAGACTGACAAATATGTCTTTAACCAGCTTACTTGAAACTGTTGTATGGTTGTTTCTTCAAGAACCAGTAAGGCTTTCCCTGTGGAAATTGTAGACCTAGTTCCAAATGACTGAATGCAAAGTGAGGTTGTTTTCCAAAAACTGCAAAACTGCACCAATTTAAAGTTCATTTTGTTCTACAGTTTTTTCCAAAAGAAAGATTTCTGGCTTCTGCTGCACATTTGAAGAATAGCGATGATGCTCCTTAAGCTGTGAAAAGAATGGGGCAATCATGCATCTGTGCTAAAGTCTAGAAGCTGGGCAATCATGAAGATTGACTTTCTGATTAGGCCTTGTGATGTAAGAGCTCCCCAGTGGATTCATCCTGTGTCTGGTCCTGCTCCACAGAAGGTAGAAAGAAAACTCCTATTGACTTCAAAGTATGTAAGATTAGGCTTGTACTTTGTGTATTTATCAGGTTAGTTATATTACCAAGAAAGAAAACAGAAAAAAAGAAAGGTTTCAACACAGATGCTGAAATGGACTGTTTGAATCGGACTGTTTTTATTAAAAGCTTGTCTGTGAAAATCTAGTGTATTGACACTTATTTGGGAAGCAGAGGTTCCAAAATAAAGTTTAGTTGCTGCTTGTCTTTGCAGTGACCTTGTATTTATTGTTGGCCTCAAAATATCCAGGCCTTGTCATAGGTTAATACTTCTTACCAAACATGTCTTTAAAGTTTCTGGTTTGACCAGCTTTTCTCCTTTAGTAGTTATCCTTTATAACGTGACTCCTGAAATAGGGGAAGAAATTTCAGATTCTCTCTTTTTCATACTTTATCACCAAATAAATGCGTTGTGTGACTGAGATTGTAGGTAGATATTACCAGATTTAGGGATTATCAACTCTGAGGCTTATTTTTACTTTGGTAGCTCAAAAATAGAGAGTGCTTGTTTGTCAAGGACAGCATTTGGCAAAAAATATGATTATTTTGTAGTCATTAACTTGAACATCAACACTGTGTTCATTTCTCCTGTAGGTAACAGAGGTTTGATTAAGTTTAGGAAAGCATCATGGCTTGATGGGAGCCACGTGTGGC
Organism: Mohoua ochrocephala; assembly: GCA_013398855.1. Lineage (NCBI taxonomy): Eukaryota > Metazoa > Chordata > Aves > Passeriformes > Acanthizidae > Mohoua > Mohoua ochrocephala. The sequence continues at coordinate 491,993 of VZTA01020150.1, forward strand.
CCAGAAAATGCAAGACAGTTACTCTCACATGAGATATCTGGTTGAACTTGACATGTGAGTTTGAAGCCTCCAAAACAGGGAGCTGCTCAGTGTTGTCATTGTGCTCTCATTTTAATATCTGCCAATGATTCAGTTCTTACATGACATGGATTTCTGGGCAATGACTGGGAGCTCTAAACAAATCAGTGGCCAAGACTCTGATCCTGCAAATTGCTGAAACACCACATATTCCCCTCATTTTGATAGTAGCCTCATATGAGTCACCTGCCCTAGCTTTGGTGCCAGAAAACCAGCTGCAAAAGCAGAGGTGCTGCCCACGGGCCCTCGCAGAGCCCGTCTCCAGCCCTGCCAGCAGCGAGGGGGGCAGGCAGATGAGAGCCTGGTCCCTCCATCAGCCCCCCACAACGAGCACAGGCTCAGACATCCAGCCCCGGGTGCTCTGTGGCTGGGCCTTACGAGTTCCAGGCATGGACTTCAGGATGTTATGTTGCTCATGGGTCAAGCCAAGGGCAAGCAAAAGAGCCAGAATCAAGCAGCTTTTTCTGTGCCATTTTACTTTGGAAACCTTTTGGCAGTAAGAATGTAACTGCATTGGGTTTCAATTTTCATTTCCTATCTGTTTTCCACTGGTACTTGCAGTTACAGACTTCACTTTCTGTTGGTAATCCAGTGACGCTGGAAACAAATAAAGAGCAGAGGATGTTTTTTAGGGGAAGTGAATATGTGAGGCTTCTCTGAAAATAGGAAGACAGGAGAAACTCATTTTTTTCTACACTGCTGAAGAGTAAACCAGAGAATTTCTTAGATGAAATTTCTTCTTCTTTCTGCAGTATGAAGTTTTGCCTTATACCATAGAGTTAGGCTTACACCATAACCTCATTATCAGAACAGAGATAAGAGATTGATAAATTATCTCCTGTTCCTTGCTGTGTGGATACAGGCATATATGATAACTAAAACGTTTGCTTTTCCGAAGTGACAGATTAGTAAAAATAAACTTTCATAGGGTCAGAGGTTTGGGCAAACATTTCAGACCTGGAATACTTTGCAGGGCTTGCCTGAGAGTTTTGAATCATGTTGGCTGAAGATCAAGGCAACAAATGTGATTTTTATGGAGCTGCTAAGCTGAATGAAGTGAAATCTGTCACCAAAATACCTTTTCTCAAGAAAAAGAATTCTCATGTGTAAAAATTTGCTTTCAAATAATCTAACCTAAACTGGGAATGTGAGGAAACCTTTTACAACCCATGAAGAGTGTATTTGGAACTGATAAAAGCTTCTTAACAAATGGGTACAAGTGCTGAAAATTTTTAGAGATGGGGAGAGAAGTAATTAAAATCAAGGCTGCCATGTGATTTTTACAGCACACGCAGTGAGCTATAGAATTAATCTCTTTCTGGTGATCCAAGTAATACAAATAATCAGAAAAATGATGGCAAAGGATTTTTTGGTTTTTTCCTTTGTATTAAATGGTAGCTCTGAAGATTTAATTAAGTTTGAAAGGTCTTTTTAATTGGATTTTAAAAATATTTTTCTGCTTTTCTACAGAAGAGTGATTTTCTCCTGGAAACTCAAAAATTGGTAAGCCCAGCACAGATACTAAATTGTAAAAAAAACCTAAAGAAGGTATTCATTCGTTGTTCTCTGGAAAAAATATTTTAGAAAATTAAAAGTAGCTATTTTCATATGGAGAACACTAAGAACTTATTAATTCACTTCACTCCTACAAGCATATTTGATGATTTAAACTTCTGTCACAGTTACAATATTAATTGGATGCATAGGAGTTTGCAAAGTCACTGCTCAGATCTCTAACTGTAATTTTGCACATAACGATTCTCTGAAAGCTCTACTAAATCTACAAATATTAAGAGATGAAATGTTTCCATTTTGTTCAAGAAGCTCTTAAAGAAGGTATCTGTTAAAACATTTCTGTGATTTAAAGTGTTGTGCATGTGTTTACATATCGTGCTACATACTAAGTAAAAAGTAGACCCTGAAAATAGGCTAAAGAGTGAAATTCCAAACAAGCAAGTTATCCAAAGTTAGATATAACCAGTATTCTACTTTTTTCTTAGGTTTCTAAAATCAATTTCCTAAGTTTCTAAAATAAAGTTTTTCTGTTGCTTTAATTGGGAAAATCATCAAAAGATTCCTGATCAAAAGTAAAAATCTCAATGCATATTTTGACATCTGTGATGTCTCTCTTTCTTTCTAGTTATATTTTGTGATATTTTAGTTTTCTATAACTTTTAGGAGTCTTTAAAATGGAATCTCTGTTTTATAAAGCCTGCCAACAAGAAACTCATATTCTACAGCACGATCAGGTACTTCTCTAGTGGCCTGTGCCATAGGATTTTACGTGCTTTGGAACCTCTCGTAAGTTAATCATTATTTGGCTCCTATATATTTTCTAGCAAAAAAGTGCCAGATGTGACCATATCAGATAACTAAATAAGCAAAATTTCCCCCACAAATACCTCTGCTGATGAGGATCATTGGAAGCACCACTTCACAAAGAAGGAAGACACAGAGTGGGAAGTGGAAAGTCTGGAACCATGAAGGTGCTGTTGAATGGAAGCTGGGGAGATGGTTCCCTGGCAGCAACCTCTGACTGAAGGGATTGAGGATGCTTCTGAGGGAAAGAAAACAGAGGGAAGCGCATTTATTGCCAATAGGTTTAAGTTCACTGGAGATAGAACAGCACTTCCAGACGGAAAACCAGTCTGGGAAATCATCTTGTTCCCTGCTGCATTGTTGCTTCTCTCGCGTTTGTTCTCTGGTCCTTCAGTGGAGACTCAGGGTGGCAGATGTCCTATGGGAGAGTCGAACAGAGTCCAGCACTGGCCAGGATTTTGGAACAAATCTCACTTGTGAGAGAGTTGACCTGAGAGATGACTTGGCAAGTTTTTCACGTCTTCCTGTGCAGGAAGTTTTTTTGTTGTTCAAAATTGTCAGGATAAAGCTAAGATTCAGCTTTCAGTAAACAGAAAAACTTCAGCTCCAAACCAAATGGATGACTTCAGTTCTTTACTGAAACTAAGGAAACACACTGCAAGCAAATATTTCCTGCATAGCTTTTGGTTTGATTTGGTTGATTTTGTTTGGGTTTTTTTTTTTTTTTGTTTTTTTGTTGGTTGGTTAGGGGTTCTTTGTGTTTTTTTGATGAAAGACAATTCTTGCCAACAAAATAAAATATAATGATTTTTCTTATTGTGGTTCAATTTATTGCCTGCCATTAGCATGGGCATATCAGCTGAGAGATTCAATGCCAGTCTTTCATCCCAGCTCCCAGGTGGTGTTACTCATACAGCTGTATGGGCGGCCTGTGCTGGTATGGCCAACATGCTCAGGAATGTCCTGGGTTAAGAGAACAGAGGGGAAAAAGAACCTTTAAAAATTTTGAAAAAAGAAGCAAGAATGAAAGTTAAAAAAGATCATGGGGAGAGAGAAAACTGAGGAAATGGTGCACAAAATTAGGAGGAGGACAAAGTTTCCAGGATAAGAGTTGTGCGTGCAAACTGACACACTTCTACCAGCCCAGCAGCTGTGGACATCCTCCTCCCCCAGAACCAGACCCAGGTTTCCATGAGGTTGGCTTTTTCCTTTTGTAATTTTGGTACAACCTTTTTATAAAGCCATGATGACATTACAAGAGAAAGCAGGTCACAGACTTTTGAACACTCCTGTATGTCACAAGAGAAAAGAAGGAGTTTGGAGTAGCCAGCTGCCCGTGTGGGCAGGCTGAGCTGTTATTGCCAAGCACATCTGTACCCTCTGCAGAAACAGCGCTGCACAGGGATTTCCTACTGCGAGTTCGGTGGTGGCAAACAAATGTTTCCTGAAGGGTTTGGGGACTGAATCACTGTTGCTAAGTGAGATCGCTCAACTGGTTGGTGGGAATGATGTGAACATGCTCAAATATTTTTTCAAAGCTGTTTCTTTCATAATGTCTATTCTCAAATGCAAGACTACACAAATATGACTAGTAAAGTGTACATACATAAAGGTTTTATGTTAAATTCAGCTCCTTGTCCAGCCAGGAAGTGATTACTAATTTTTAACTACATAACTGGACATTTGAGTCATGTCCTGAGTCATTCAGATAGCGCTGAGCATTCTTTTGAAGCAATAATTGGCCATAAAACCTGCTACTGCTTAGAAAACTGCTCTTTTGTTGTCTATTTCTGTGCACTAATTCAAAATTTTAGTTCTAGTACCCTCATGGTTTCAAAATGGACGCTGAGTAGTCTCTGTAACCTGTCTCAGAAAAGACTGAATGTACTGAACCTTCCTATCAGATTTCTGAAGTAAAACGAGCTTGACAGACAATTGTCAGCCATCTGTCACCAAACTGAAACACCAAAGCAGGGCAGTAGCACAGGGAGATCCACCATTTGAACCAGTCCTGAGGATGACAGAGGATTGACAGCATGTTTTATAGCAATTCACATTTGAAGCTTACTCAAAAGTTATTACACATAAAGTGCAAAGGGGTGCAAATACCCAGGGAAAATATAATTGTGTTTGGGATTTTTTTTTGTTTGTTTGTTTTGTTTTGGGTTGGTTTGGTTTAGTTTGTCTTCTTCATCTGGTTTTGAGTCTGATTTCTGCTTTACTTAATACCTTAAAATTTTTATGAAGTTTGTGTAAGGCATAGAGTGAAAAACTTCTGAGGGAATTGGATTTGTGGACCTGGTGGTGAAGTACCACGGAGATAATTCAGGTACTGGAGCATCTTTTGTCTGAGGAGAGGCAGTGAGAGTTGGGACTGTTCAGGTTGGGGAAGAGTCAAGGAGATCTCACCAATGTGTGCAAATGCCTGAGAAGAAGAAGTAAAGAAGAGAGCCAGGCTCCTCTCAGCAGTGCCCAGTGACAGGACAAGAGGCAATAGCCACAAATTAAAATCCCTGAAATTCCACCTGAACATAAGACCGTTTTCTACTGTGACCAAAAATTCTCACAGGTTGACCAGAGAGGTTGTGAAGTCTCATCTTCAGAGATACTCAAAACCTGACTAGACACAGTCCCGGGCAAGCAGCTGTAAGTGGTCCTTCTCGAACAGGAGTGTGGGACAAGATGACTTCCAGAGGTCACTTCCGAACTAAATCTTTGTTACTCTTCAGCAAAGGCAGTTGAGGGGCACCCAGACAGGCACCATGAAATGCAGGTGAACAAATGTAGGGATTCTGTGAGTAAGGATGGGAGAGGCACCAGACTGACATCCTGTCCTGGACATCCAGTGTTTTTAGTTTTCTTTGCACTGTCCTTAATTCATTTATGCGGGTTTATTTAGAGCAGTGTGTATAACATGTAAGCTGGAGCTGCTAGTGCCATCTGTTTGTGCTATTCTGTTGTTTCCCTGACATTTATGACTACTGAGGCTACTGGTAGTGGATTGCTGGGTGCCTATGCACTAATTCAGGTACCCTTGTCCGAAAAATTGGCTCACAGTAGTTCTGTATTTGCACAAAATCTATAGCAGCTTCAGGGGTTCCTGTTATACTTATAGGAGGTCACAAGAAACAGTTTAAACACTGGTGGGTATTTAGGGCTTACCTATGTGTTCATTACAACTATTTTCAGAAAATTGCAGACTCAGTTTTGAATGCTAGGATCTTCTCTTCTCCAAACCTCTCTCTCCAAGGGAGGTACTAGGGTATCTCAATTTTTTATGTCCTAACAGTAATATTGTCACCCTCAGTTTTTGTAAAATCTCTCTAAACTTCTTTGTTATTTATCAAATCATGTTTCTGAGGACAAGTACTGCACCTCTTCATGTGGACCTCTTATTTTTCAGAAGACTAAAGTGAATAAAACAGGATAAGGAAAAAGTAGAGAATAGTCTTAAGAGAAAGCATAACATTAGCAGCAGTTAAGCAAATATGAGTAATGTAATGTTCGTAGGAAGTACACGACATTTAATTCTAGTTATGCTAACAGGAAATGAAATAAACAGAAATTGTGAAAAGTGAGAAGATTCATAAGTAAGAAACTAGACAAGGCTTTTTGTGGATGGAGATCAAAAACCATTTAAGCTGCAAAACAGCCAGTACATACGATTGTTCCCTTAAATGGACTAACAGAACTTTGCAGCAGTGGTAGATGTATGTGTTTATTCTCCATAGATCAAGAAAATTTAATGTTAATAATCTCTACTAAGCTCATGTAGATCAAGACAATTCCGTGGCTCACAATAAGGCAGGGAAGAAAGGATCTTTGTCAGACTGTTGTTCTCATTCTCTCACATGGAGCACAGGTCATACACAGCCTTCTTTAAAACTTAGTCCCTACACAGGGTAAATCAGGCAAGATTTTCTTATCTAATAAGTTGACTACTCTGGTGGTTTTTCTTCCACTTTTTTTCTTGGTTATTTTCTTTCTTGTTCATTCTCATGATCTTTACCCATTTTGCATAGATGTAACACACGAACTTTGCTTGTGTTATCAGAATTGCATTGCTCCTGAAGTGTTTGCTGATAGTGTACATCTAACATTTTCCATTAGAGAGAGAGCCCATTTCCTCTGGGGCAGGCTCTGGTTTCCAGCCTACGCATGGAAGCCAACATGCTTTGTGGTGTGCTTTGCTGTTGTCCTCAGACTATCTCTGGATACATCAGTTCCACTGCCCGTACAAAGCTTTGCAGGTATTTTCTGTCTTCATTGCTAAAAGGGCTGGTCCCTCAATTTGTTTTTTCTTCTGCTTCTTATAACTTTAAAACACTGAGTAATACTGGTTCTTTGCTATTCTATATTATTTATACCACAGTTATGTCTGAGTGCCGAAGTGGCACTGAAATACAGTGTACAAAGTGCTACACAAGACCCAGAAAGCAAGGACCATCTTTGTTCTGAACAAATAACGCGTGAAAAATTTGAAGAATATTGGCTATTTTTTGATTAGAAATTAAATCATCATATCAAAAATTGTGGAAGCGTAATTGATTTTGTAGGATTGGTTATTAAATGGTAGCCCCCATTCTTTTGTGAAAGGAGTGATAGGAAAGTCCTATTTTATTTTTGTTTATTTTTTTTAAGTATGGCTACCTTGCACTTGCATCCATCTGCATCCTTTTACACCACCCAGTTGAAAAGTTAGCCAATTCAGTAAGACATTTACTGATTCATGTCCAGAGGTGTCTAGAACCCAATGAAAAGGTGTCACTGCTACAGCTCTGTAAGCACGGTGATAGAGTTCACAGAAGAGACAAAATGAAACTTGTGGGCTCAAGGGTTTTCCAGCAACATTAGAAGTTTCAGAGAGGTTGAACATTATTGATTTTCTTATGAAAAGCCATTACAGACTGGCTACATGACCCATTTATTCAATTCAGAGGAAAACTGTTGACCAAGGAGTACCACACCTTTGGGAACCCAAGGCAGTTTTGCATTCTGACTGCATTGCTTTCAACCAAGACCCTCTTCTAGGAACAAACTAGCAGTAGGAGGCTAACCTGCTGTTCATACGCCATGTGTGCTGGGGTTCAGTGCACCTCATCTGGCAAGCCTGGCCAGCATTTAGTGTTTAAATACAGACCACAGTTCAAACGAGCACTAAAATGCACATAAGGCCTCAGGCCACCATCATCTCCACTTTCCAAAAGCCTAAGATAGCCTCCCCTTGTTGGTTCTTTTTGTCGGTGGGCCCCACCAGCACTTCAGTGCTGGTGAAGCTACTGCAATGTGTAGATAGTTCTGTGGAAAAATGCATTTCCCAGACCTGTTGCAGGTGGGATCCTTGAAGCTGGATGTGCACCCAGTTTGGCCTGGAGGCTGCATGCATGCTTGTCTGTGTAAATGGTCAGTAGGATCAAGGCTGGAGTGAGTTCCTTACCCAGCTTGTCCCACCTTTCTTCCTCCCAGAGCTGACACATGTCCAGGCACAGGCATGCTGGTGGCGCCATAGAGGGACGAACAGCTCTGCCGCTGGATCTGACAGATCATGGTCACTTTGAGTCATTGCAGTTTAAACCACTTTCTTTGATCCATTTAAAGTCTTCTGTGTTTCTTTTGAAACATTAAAGGAATAAAAAACTCTGTCCCTTATGAATATTTCAAGGGCTTGCTTTTACTTCCAGAAACATGGTATCAAGGAAATATTTTACTCATCCAAAACCTGCTTTCTTTTTCTTCTTGCACACATCTCAGCCAGTTCCAGAATCTTGACATTTGACTTAAAACCATCCTCGGCTTAACAGCCTCACATTGTTGGTGTCACTTCATGATTTCCAAGTCTATCCTTGGAGTGATGTTCTTGCATGTCTGGAGTGGTACCTGAGGAACCCGCAGCGTTTGGCTGTCTTGGAAACAGGCCAGAGACACAGATTGCCCAATCTCTGTTCGACCACCTTTGTAGAAGAGTGATCATCTGATTCTACGGTTTTACTTTTACCACCTCTGGGATGGGTATGCTGGGGTCTTGCACATTATTTCCCAGCGCCCATGGCTCTCAGCGGGCTTTTCAAATGACTTGATAGCCAAGGATGCCCCGGTCCTTCCACAGAGCCCTCCCTGGAGTCCTCCCTTTCACACTATACTGCTCCTACTGGGGCAAAGTGCCCTGGAAAAAGACCACAGAATTTAAAATAGGCAGCAAACGCCTTTGCTATTGGATGTTATACCCTGGAAAAAATACTCTTCTGAAAAGCTGAACAGGGAAGTTTTAAACGCTATGCAGTCCAACTTCCTTATAGATAACAGAATCTTTTCAGGGTAAATTAGGAAAGATTTTTTTTCCTCTCTGGGCCATTACTTTTCAGAAAAGTGCTGCCATAAGGTTTTGTGGAAAAGTAAAAAAAACCCCCAAACACACATTTGGCATACTTTGTTATGAAACTAAACTAACACTCGACTACCTTTTCCTTGCTTGACCACCACTTAAATGAAAGAAGACTTCCCACATGATAGGGAAGTTCTTCTTTCTTGGAAACCTTGACCCTGTTGCCAGTAAATATGGAGATACCGTTTAGAAAAACGTCACAGATGATTGTGGTAAAATTTGTTGAAAGTGGAGCAAGATGTATAAAAAAGCACAGCAAAAATACCAATCAGCCACCACATGAGCAATAGGTTATCTACGTGAGCATCTTGGGGAAGAAGCTACTTTGAGGGTTAACAAAATTAGGTTAACCTCTGTCATCTAACCAGTCTGGCTGCATCACACATGCTGCTGTGACTGTAGAGGCTCAAAGATCTGGGAGCAAAGATGAAAGTATGTTCTATTTTCAGATCTGGGCATTTTTTATTTCTGCTTTGTCTTTTTGCTGCGGAAGGCAAAAAGTCACCTACAGGAAAACATACCTGCCGAAAAGGACTCCTCTCCCAGGTGACAGAGAACCTGTATATCAAGGCAACTAGTTTAAAATCATCTGTTCCTGTAAGTTGATCCCACTAGTTGAAAAAGTTTATTTTATTTATAGATGCTTCTTTGTTAGTTTAATTACTGAGCTTCTGGAAACTTTAATAAGTTGAATGTTCTCTACAGTCCTTAGAGACAGGGTAATGCAGCTACTTCTTTTGTAAAGGTGGGAAAAAGTGATGCATAGAAGATGTGTAGAGAGGCTGGATGAGTTTGCCATGAAAGAAATTTGTAGTTAGGCTAGGATTGGAATACAGATTTACTGAGTCCTCATCCTACATCTGAAGAAGATGATGAAGATTAATATTATTGTTACTAAGTTTTGTACAAACCAGACTTGATATTGTCTCCCTTCCTCTCCTTGGGTTAATTAATACTAGCACATTATATTTTACAGAAGGATCTCATCAAGACCACGAGACTGCTTAAAAAGACTACAAAAATGCTGTTTATGGTAAGATTTATACTACTGGTTTTCCATTTTCTTACTTTGATTTTCCTTTGGTCAATAGAAACAGGAATATGTGATCAAAAGCAATGACAGCCGATGTAAAAATCACATGTGTTTAATTGGGAAAGACATTTATGAAAGCCACATGCTTAATAAAGTCTTCTGCTTAGAGGAAGAGTGTTATTTCTGTCCCATAGAAAGGGGTATTCCCCTGGGACATGAAGGGACAGTTGATAATGGTACGGGGAGAAATAGGTGGATTCGGAGAGCCTGCCTGGAGGCACTCCTTTCTAGGCAGCTGCAGTCGTGCCGTGCCATGGAAGTTGGGGTGAGGGTGTTTGTTGGTCAGGGAGGAGTGTGCTTGTGGTAGCACTCGCTCCTCCTGTGAGCCCTGGCTGGGTGTGAGCCTCCCAGTAATGCCTTCAGGCACCAGCCCTCGCAGGAGGGCCAGAGCCGCTGCCACTGTCCCGCGACCGAGGCACCTTCTGTTGAGGGTGTGCAGTACCATGGATAGCCCGAGGATGCTGCAGAGACCTGAGACACCCAAGGAACTGCTTCGAGCTTAGACCTCTGCAGGTGCCCTGGAAGGGGAACATCAGAGCTCCCAGTGCAATTCAGCATAGAAGTGAGAAACAAACCTAGGGATGTCTAATTGTAAGTGACTGTAAGTGTGTGAGATATTTTAGTTTTCTTCATGCAGAGATCTAGTCAGCAGGGCCAACTGAGTTGGTTTATCCTTAGGATAAAGTGTAGTATATACCTCAAGTATAGACCTACTGGCCTCTGATGTCCCTTGGATTTCAGTGATTACCTTGGGAGTGAATGCTCCTCACTCGGCTGTGGGACCCGCACACAGACATCCACATTTGAGTGGCAGAATCTGCAGCTGCTTTACCCTCCTGACAGGAATCTCACACCTGATGCTTCGTTCTATTGCCTAGAAATAGGTGTATAGTCATTTGCAATACTTTTAGGTGTCCAAGAGAACCCACAGGTCAGGCAGATATGACACAGAGTTGACAGGGTGACTGGTCTTTTCTGGAGCAGCAGCTGGGGATGGGCTGGATACCCAAATGCCATGGGACACTGATGAGGAGGAATGGAAAAATGACACCCACAATGACCAAAATGGTCTGACTTAATTCCCCAGTTTATCTTCCATTTATTCTTTGTGTGTTAAGCACATTTGTTGCTGTCACTTCTGCTCATGGTTGGTCTTACTGATACTCCTGTGCCTGCCAGCACAGCACCCTCCTGCTTTTCCTTCAGAAAGCACAGAGTTAGATTGAGCTGTGTAAAACATAAAGGAAGCAGGTCAATGGGATACTAAAATTCATACAAATGGTTTCATTGATTGCACACTTTCTAAACATGCATGTTTTTACAAGGATGAAATTTTAGGCCAAAGTTGACTTGTGAGGTTTTCATTTGTCAAATCATTACTTGATTTGTTTTCAGACAAACTGCAGTGTTCGAGATCAGCTCCTCTCCTTCTATGTGAAAAATGTCTTCAGTCGTCTTGAGGTAGGAAGTGACAAGTTGTACTTTATTACTGCCTTCCAGGTCCTGCAAGCAAACATGGATGTCTGTGTGAGTATATTCCTGAGAGCTAAGCTAACTTTGTCCATCTGAAAAGTTAGGGAAGGGCTCCATCTCACTTTTTCAGCAGATGTAGAGGGACAGAGCGATTCAGACTCATGGTGTGCCCCACGCTACAGGGGACCCAACTTGACGAGGGCTTCCCCACTGGGCCCAGGGAAGTTTAACACCGTTCATTCCCTCCCAGAGTGATCTTGTGGGGAGTGTGCAAGGTGGTGGCGATCCCATGGAGACAAGCCACTTCACCTTGTGCTGCCCTCTCATCACCAAAGCTGCAGAGACAGGGTGATCACAGGGAGAAATGTGGCTCCTCAAGTTTCTGTAATGTAACAGTGGTAATGCTTTCCTTCTTCAACAGCATACCCGCTGCATGTATGTAATCTTTACACACATGTCATCTCTGCTCCTCCATGCTGAATTTTGAAAGAACCAGTGGTGTCTCATGAATAAGCAGGGGTCGCAATTGTGAAGCACATGGGAGCAGTTCCCATGTGTCAGCTGTGCTCACAGTCAGAGCAGGTTGTCAGAGAGTGAGGCTGACCACTGGCAAAATGTCTCCAGGTGCCCCAGAGAAGAGGCACTTTTACCAACTCTGCCTGAGTAACAACAGGACAGCAGTTAGAGCACACTTTTGCCTGTGCAAATATACTTACTAACACACCAGGTAGGATGCTAAGATGACACCATCACTTGTTGGCCATTTCTCATTTAATTTTTAAGGATAAACAAACAGCAACCGGGTGTGTCTTAAAACTAAACATCCTGTGGATATTTTTTTTTCTCCTCTAAACCTGCAGTCCTTACAAATCACAGAGTCCCAGAAAGTGGAGCCTGACTTAGGGTGAAATACAGCCATGGATATCCAGGCAAACATCTATAGTGATTTGAAAAAGTGAGAGCAGGATGACAAGTCAATGAATTAATGAATTAAATTAACTGAAACTTTGTCTAATCTGAACTGCATAGTAGCATGAAAGAGAAGGACAGTGGTTCTATGTGCACAAAAATATTGGCAATGCAAAAACAAACAGCTTCAGAGATCTCTTTGCAGAGTTATAGGTCAGAACTCAACCGGGACATTTGCATAATGTAAAAAGATTCAAATCTCAATGGGAGAAAACTCCACCAGCTTTCAGGTTCTGTATTTAAAACCATGTTAAACAGTTGCAATTTACAGCCATTATTCACAGAAGTCTGCTGTGATTGTACTGCTGTGTTTGTTTGTGTCTGTCAAAATTCCAGATAAGGCTATAACTCCAGAATGCGATAATATAACTTCAGATGGTATAATATGCTTTATAGAGATTTCATTCTTGTCTGGAAAAGCAATCACATTCCATACAAGTGCCAGTACACACTGAGGAGTTTAGACTGTCAACTGTGACTGAATTCAGAATACCCAGTGACTGTAGCTTGTTAGATAGCTTAGTAATGCATTTGTTTCTGTGCTGTATGGAGACAAAATGCTGCTGATTTCTCAGAGCTCCTGCATTCTTTTCATAATTAGTGCCAGTGTTTTACCCAAAAGAAGTCTAAACATAACAACTTACATTTTTGGGTCTTAAAAAGTGCTGGTAAGAGAGATAAGACTTTCCCTGCTAGTAGAAAAACAACAGCTCTTTGAGAAATAGTAGCTTGCCACGATTTTCTAGGAGACACCTCATTTCTGGGAACTAACATTTTTTGAAATGTTTGTATTAATTCAAACCCAGCAGTACAAAACCACGTGAAAGAATTATAGAAATTGTGAAAGTAATGGATCCTTTGCTAATACCAAACTCGAGATTTCTTTATCACATAATTCCTCAATAAATTAGCACTCATTCATCCATGTACACAAGCTCTTTAGTTGTTATTATCTAGTTGAGCTATAAGATGTTTATCAGAAGGGATTTCCACCATGATGACATACTTATGTAATTAATTTGTTACCTTTCAAGAATGAAGTTCTCTGTACAACTAAGGGAAACAGTGATACCTTTATATTTGCCCTGTATTCTTTCACAGACTTGGGCTGTAATTCAGCCAGCTGGAGGCATGTGTGCTACCTAAAGATCCTCATAATATTTGCCTGCCAACCACTTCCGAAGACTTTATACTACAGTATTATGATTCTCACCCTGCCAGTTCTTGGTTTTGTCCAAACAAGGAAACATTAATATTTTCCAATGATACAGGGGCCCAAGTTCAGTTTTTTAGAAATACAAAAGTTTGAAGATCTCTAAACTAACTTTCTGCAGTAAAGTCAGACTTTTTTCATTTAGACTCTGACTGTAAAGTAAAGGGAATGGACATATTTCCTTGGATATTTGGAGCATCCACCTGCAGCACCCCTGACCTCACTACTTGCTTGAGTGCCCTGGTCAGCCTTGCTGAGAACAGTGTGAGGTTGCTTCTGAGGTTGGACTTCTGTTCCTACATCAGTTGCAGATTGTGGAAGTGTTTTCTCATATTTGAATGGAGTGTAGAAGGACAACATATTCCCTGCAGAGCCTTTAGTATTTCTCTATTGTTTTAGGCAGAGCTTTTAGACTTCAAACTGAGTTTGAATATTGTTTGCAATACTCAAACTTGCTGGCTAGCTCATTTAGCTACTTGCAGTATATGCAGGAAGATAAGAGTTTGTAATGTATATCACCACTAAAGCCGAAATACTCACTTAAGGTCAGTTCTGCTACCAAATGGTATTTTGTGGAAACCTGCATCATACGAGATGGAGATCATAACAAAAAAAAAAACCAAAAAAAAGAGGTCCAAGTCAGAAAGAAGTGCCCTGGTTAGAAGATTTTAAAAAATTTATTTACCCTGTCTTTTAAAGATTTGATTTTTTTTTTCCCACTTTCATCATGTGAGGTGACTTTGGGAAGCACAAAAGGTAACCTGAAAATGCTTGTACTCCTTTTTAAAGCACTGTGTGTGAGATACAAAAGGAATAACCATTCATTTCAGTGGAGTCATTTCCTTCCATGAGTTGAGGTTAGGACCTTTACCTTTTTCCTTTTCAAACATGGTTGCCCTTGTTTGTAGATTGGAAAACATCAGATTTTTCTATATTTTTTTCTCTGAAAGAATGTATCTTTCCCTTTGAAAACCCAGGTAGATGAGGATCAGCAAGCCATGTTACTCAGAAAGCTTAGTCTGGCGGATCTAAGAAAAACCAGCTGGAACAGCTTTGGATGGCCAGTGCTGAGTGGTCAGAGATACATGGTGAGGAGAGAACTAAGCCCTCCAACCTGTAATTAGTCAGACAGTGGAGAAATGGGCAGGGAAACAGAGAAAAACATAAATTAACTTTATAAACATGTTTAAGGGTCTTGCAGAAATGTGCAAAATTGGTCCCTGTACTTTGCAATGGTCTTTGGTCCTCAGCCTTGCCTTCTCTCAGGTTCAGAAGTTCTGAAGGTTTAGAGTTAAAGGGCCTTGAATCTTAGAGCTAGGCTACAACGTGCAAAAGGTGTGACGGCAACTTAAGTAAAGAAACCTGAGATAAACAGAAAGTGTTTAATAAGAAAACTTAGAGGTACTCATAGTACCAATTTTGTGTGTTGTGAACTCAACTTGGCAGGAAGCACGCAGGTAAAAGAACACATTTGAAGTATTGGGAGATGCTGAGCTCACACATTTTACTGGTAGCCCTACAGTGCCACACTGTGGGCTGGACTCTTCCTCATCGCTATGTTTATATATCAGCATCTTCGGGTTTCTTTCATCCTTCAGCTTCCGTGTGCTCCATCCTCAAGGTTAACGTCTGCAGTCAGAAAGTTAAAGAGAGTGTTTCTCAAGGTAAGAACAGGAGGTTCTGGCTCCCCACTGCACTGCTCAACGGCTGCAGCTAGTTTCTTTTCTAATGCCTTTATTGTCTCAACAGCTGGGAGTTAAGGGAATCTACAAGGCTATCCATGAGCTGGAGATTCTCCTTCCCTGGATTCAGGCCTACATACAAACTGTCATATGAAGAATGAGGAGGTGACAGACGATGTGCTGCTTCTGTGCTAAGAACAGATCATTACCCAAAAGGCCTGAAAATGAACTGAGAGCCGGATGCACAGTATGTCTGGCAGTAACTCCGTCCCACGGAAGGACACCCTCTGTAACACAGCGGCTTAGAGAGGGGTTTTCATAAGCTTTCATAAGCCTGGCACAGCAGCTTTGTTCTGCCTGTGGAGCAGTCACAGCAGCCTGCTGTGCTTCCCATCCTTCCTGCCTGCCTGCTGTCTCACAGGCAGCCCCCAAACACGCCGTGCCAGCAGAACGTGGGATCTGCTACCCTGCGGAGCAGACACCGTGTCCCATGTACCGTGGGCATGAGCTAGCCACGGCTTGTGCCACCCTGCGTGAGTACAGCTCAAAGCAAAGAGGATCACTTCGGAAAATCCCACCCCTAAGCTATATTTCCTTTGGGATTTGTGGTTGTAGATATATAACTGTGTACACAAGCCAATCTACATGTAAATAGGAAAAATAATTATATACTGATTATCTTTATTATTAATTTAAGGTAATAATTGATCCCTAATAAAAATACACAATTGATGTAAAAGCTTTGTTTTAGCACCCATGTATGACCTTTAAATGTCACATGATCCACATGGGATCAGACATTCAGAACACACAATAAATGGATTGCTTTGACTAGGATTGCAAAATGATTTGTGAGAGGTTTATGGAAGTTAATGATAGTGGTTTCCAAAATGTCTTTCAACTACATCACAGTCCCACCATCCTGTGGAGTCAATATTCAACATCAGCTTGCAGCATCACGACAAATGTCCAACTATTACAAGGAGGGTGCTATGAAGAATACAATTTTTTTCAGTTGAAGACAAAATGGTTAATTAGAGGCACAGTGGAAAATTTGATGCCATGGTCTTTTTTGAGCATGTAATCTAATTTTTAATTAACAGAATGTCCCTTTTCATGGATTTTTTTCATACAGTTCACCCATTTGTTTTTTGAAATTCAGGTTTGCTTTCAGTTTTAGTGGTTTTTGTCCACACTCTGGTGTATGGAGTAGAAAATTGACCATGGGCACGGTCAGCCTTCATCAGACAGAACTGTCCAGTGCTTGCTGCTGGCAGGGAGCAGTAGCTGGGATTTGAGAGCCCTGTGTCTGCGGGAGTCGGAGGGATTGCTGCTTCTCTGCCTCAGAAGGGAGACAGTGACACCCGCAAACAGGAAAACTGCCACGTTTAATTGGGAAGATCCATGGGAAATGGTTTCGGGTAATTCAGGTTGCCAAAGACTCTTCTTGTGGAAATTTTGCACATCCGGTCAGTGGGTGGCACATGAAGGCATGAAGAGACAGATGAACTTTGAAAAGGGCAAATAACACCTTCTCTGCCATGCTGCATTCCTGGGGTCAGCCCCACAGTGGGTCTGGGCAGCCAGCAGATCTCCTGCAGCAGGGTTTGAGATTAGGCTGGAGCAAGGCTCAGCCTCCATTCATCTGACAAGGAAATCAAGTTACTTTAAAAAGCTTAGGATCTGCATGTTACAACTGTCATTTTCCATATGCCTTGGGACTCTTTGCGGATTCTTAGTTGCCTTGTCTATAAAATGAGAGTACCTCTGGGCATGATGCATCCCTTCATACAGTAGTGAAAATCACATTTGCAAACCAATTAAACACTCCTGAATGAAGGGCAAAATACAGCATCTGCAAAATAAAGGACTTTACTTAATGCAGAAGTGTTGTGGTAAGTGATACATGTCATATGCAGGCTACCTAACAACAAATATTGCTTTGAATCTTCACAAAAACATAGCAAAATAATTGGTATTAAGAAATATTCAACTGTCAATTCAAAGTAGTAAGTACAGACAAAAGCTTGCTGCCTTTTAAAACCAGACAAGTGAAGGAGTGCATTTTAATTTTACAGATGAGACTCTAGGTGTCACTCTTAGAAAACAAGACTTGTGTTAGTCCCAGCTAACTGCTGACTTCAGTTGATGGAGAAAGTTTTAGAGCATATTTTGTAAGTAGTTTCCTTGGATGGAAACTGAAATAGATATGCAGTTGGGTTAGAAAGACTAAATTATTTAAATTCAATTGCCACAAATGTAGAATTGGAATAAAAACTGCAGGGTAAGAACGATGGGCATATAGCCAAAAACTGATTGAGTATGAATTCAGTCTCTAGTTTTACTACAGGATTCTTATGTGACTATAGACAAGTTCCTTTATTAAGGTACTGTTCTCCTTTGACAAATGAAAATACTGTCTGTCAATTATTTGTTCAAGTTAATTTATTGTTGCTTAGTGTAGAGAAATCCTCAGAAGGAAGTTATTTCCCAGGTAGTTAATTGTTTTTACTGTTGCTTGGTGTGGCTTGTCTTATCACAGTGTTTCGATCTTTTTGAAGCAGTGACTCTTATTACATGGAAAAAAAAGATATTTTAGGCCAGTTACTGCAAAAGCAAGAATGAAAAATATGTGGCTATGTATTAAATTGTCACTAGATCACAACTTCTTGAAAAACACCGATCTAGTGGAAAGCAGCAGCTGCACATGCAGTTTTGGTGTTATGTAAATAGTACAGCAACAGTCAGCGAAGACAATTTCCATCACAGACAAGATCATGTACAATTTTCTGGTTTCCCTGAAGTGTTTTTTTTTCTCTGAAGTGCAAAGTCTTCAGAGCAGAGGTTATCACTTAATAAATAATTTCTGCTGTAGGCTTAACCATCTACAGCAAATTCCTGATCTCATCTGCAGCCCTGGTGTTAAAATATAGTCATAGAATCATGGAATCATGGCATCATAGAATTGTTCAGGTTGGAAAAGACCCTTCAGATCATCGACTCCAGCCATTAACTCAGCACTGCCAAGTCTATCATAAAACCATGTCCCCAGGTGCCAAATCCACAGGTCTTTTACCTGCCTCCAGGGATGGCGACTCAACCACTTCCCTGGGCAGTCTGTTCCAGTGCTTGACCCTTTCAGAGAAGAATATTTCCTAATCTCCAATCTAAACAAGTCCTGGCAAATGCTGGGATGGTTTCCCTCAGAGAGCATTAGAAGGAAATAAGAATGGGATTTGGACAATGATGCAACTTGTGTTGGATTTGGCTGTTTGGTCACTGTTTCTGTGTGCCCACAACATACACCAATTTCTAGAGACTGCAGTAGCAGACTCTTCACTGCAAAGATGCGTGGCCAAAGGTGAAACGCGTGGACTTTTGGTCTAGTGATTAATGAGATGCTCCCCAAATAGCCCCCAGTAGCCAGTGAGCCCAGATACTCAAGTCAAGTCAGCTTCCCCTCAGCCATTGTGGGGCTACCAAGAGAAGGGGTGCCGGGCCAGGCTGTTACGGGGATGAGAGGGATACAGCAGCCCCTATACAGCTGTTGCAGTGGTCACCTTACAGCTTCTCTCATCTTTAGCCAACCTTCTTAATATTGCAAATAATGAGTGCCCTGGGGCTACCCCTGCCTAAATACCGCCAGGAATTGCTGAGCTGCGGAATACTCACTCTCCAAGAACACGTGTGGAGAATGGTCTCACCTCAAATCTGTTTTCATTGACAAATCAGTATTTAGATTGACATTCCTATTCTGTTGGCTTCAGTGGAAGAGTGATTTGGAAATGTAAAGGCAGTCAGTAGGTCTATTGCTCTGAAGGAGCATTGCCAGAGGGAAAAGGGAGGCAATGGAACACCATCAATTGAGGGTGGAGATTATCGTGGAATAAAGATGCTGGTGACATATGTCAGGAGCAGGTTTGAATTGCAAAACATTATGAATAATGGGTTTTTTCCAGTCCTTTGGATGGAGTGGGTTGATGAAAGGTATCGATGATCATAAAGCCACAGGATCCACAGGATAAATGAGGCTGTCAAGAGACTCTGGAGACTTCTGGCCTGACCTCCTGCTCAAAGCAGGGCACACAAACTAGGCTGCTTAGGGCTTTATCCAGCTGGATCTTGAAAAATCTGTGATAGGAGCCATGGAAGGCTGACTTTGAAGGGCCATTGCATCATTTTTAGTTGTGTGAAGTATTACAGAGCTGAATGGAGCCACAGCTGAAGAATGAGGGGCTTTGTTTCCATCGTTGAAAGGAAACCTGTGAGAACTGCTTGGTCACAAAGTGTTTGTGTGAGGTGAATGACAAATTGCAGGCAAGCGTCGAGTCCTGTGAGAGGAAAGGGTTGAATGAATTTTGAAACAGAATTACAGCAGATGAGAAGTCACAGATGTTTCACTTCTGGTAAATTATTTCTGAAGGTTGCAGGCCCCTCACAATTTATACTGTGGTTTTTGGTCCAAAGCCCTGCAGATGGAAACCAGCCCACTCCTGACCTGTCTCTTGGCTCCTCTCCTTGCAGCATGGGCATTTCCAGGGAGGTTTTTCATGTGTAGCCCATAAAAGAGTCGTGCAGATCTTCCTGCTCCTTGGCCATTGACTCTGGATATCCCCAGAATGCCCCACCTTCTCATCCCAGGTTATGATGCCCTTTTTAGAGTTTCGTTGGCTTCTGGTAGGTTTTCTGCCTCAGCAAACTGGCAAAACAGCAGAAGGACATGTTATGCTAGGATATTAAAATAATATCAGCTGATCACCATTCCCTGATTTTTGAATCGTCAGAGATAGAAGTACAAATTTAATTCTGTTTAGTGAAAGAGGGCGTATAGAGGTAGAGGCAACTTGAGGAAGAAGAGTGTAGAAGAGGAGTGATCATGGGTGAGTTGAGGAGCCTGGGGTGTTTGGGTCTTATCTGTATGCTTCAGCAAGTGGCTGTATTTTGCACATAAAAAAAAAAACTACTTAAAGAAAGCTGGATGCAAAGTTTCTAGCAGCTGGAGTTGCAGAGAAAACAATGAAACTTAAACGGAAATTATGAATGAGGTTACATATAGATAGTAAGGTGCATGTAGAGATTGTAGATACTATAGATACTAAGATATCTAGGTGTGAACAGGTTTGTTCTTGCTTTTCAAACAGCCCTTTAATCAATTATGTTTCTTCATATTTAATAAAATCTTATTTTTCTCCTATTTAAGACCTCAAAAGGGCTTTCACACTCTTGACATAATAATAGAGTTTGGGGTTCATGATGTACATCACTTATAAATATTAACCAATGGATGTTTTTCCTTCCACTTTTCCCCAGTGCTGCTTATTTAAGTTGTTTCGGCCATGCTTTCAGAGGAGCTGATGAGAAGGAAGTAACTTCCTTGAAGTAGCCATGGTGCAGGGGGAGCTTTTGTTTGCTTGTTTCTTCTAAAGACTCGATGAGCAGTGGACAACAGCAGAATACACCCTGGTGGTTTTATTGCTGTAGGTGAAAGTGTATTGTAGCCCACACCCATCATTAATAAAGCAAGACCAATTATTTTCTGATTTTTCCCTCCCCTCATGAAAGATGACGTGGTTTGTGCCAGCCCCGCTCATTGTCCCTAACCACGCGTGAAGAACCCGCTGACGTGTCCTAGGCAAATTTTGTCATGTCAGTCTTAATGTTTTCTCTGTTCCTGTGTAGTGACTAAGGAATAACCAGTAGCAATTTCCAAGTGATGAAGAAAGCTTGCAGAGATTACCCACAGGTGCCTTAAATTAGTCACTTGATAAAGCTATTTACAAGTGAGCCTCTTAGATGCGAGGAAAAAAATTTTTTGTGAATGAGAAACCACAGGCTGTCAGTGGAAAAGACAACCTGTTTTTCTACCCGCGGCAGGGGAAAGAGTGCTTCACACACAGCGATGCCCGCAAGGGTCACAGATGTGAATCCCAAGACGGAGCACAACTGCGGTGCAGAAGGAGACGTTCAAAGTTTGGAGAAACTTGCAGGGTTGCAGAAGGATACAAAAAGGGGTTGCAGTGTCAGGTGCAGAGCGGCAATTTGAGTCAGTGGATTGGCCTCTCTGAGACCAGCAAACCGAACTTGCATGCCCTGTACCCCTAAAAGAGCCTGCTGATACCAGAGGGTGATTGTGGCAAGTATCTGGCTGATATGATCTGCACTCAGCTGATAGATTAAGTTCAGCACAATCTGTTTTCAGACCATCTGAAGCGAGATCCGAGTGCTTATTCCTCTCTACAGAGAAAAGACAAGCGATTCTTTGGGGAGTTTTTACAGAAGGAAGGGAAGAGGCCATACTAATCTAGTGGCAATCTTTCAAAGAGTACATCCCCGGCCTAAACCCTAGGATGAGACTTTCACTGAGAGTAAAAGGATTTAAGAGTTGGTACAAACTGCATGTGTTGTAGTATGGCAAAAAGAGTGAATATACGTGCTCAACTCGTCCATGAGTGAAGACTTCTGAGGGGAAGCAGAAGGATGTAATTTTTGTGTGTGATTTCACTACTGGTATTCTGAGGCTGCTCCAGATTATCCTTTCTTTGAAACGTCGGAATATTGCAAAGGATATTTAAAGAAGAGTCATAAGAAAATTTGCCCTCTGGTACAAGACATTAGAGATATCAGTTCAATCCCACCCATGAGAGGGAAGATGATAAATTCAGTCAATTGCAGTTCATCTACAGAAATGAGTTCATAAGAAACTCCATGTTTCCTCAGTTAGAAGGAAGAAAGCACAGCAAAGTTGTACTCTTCAGTACTAAATCCAGGAAGTTCAGTCAGGCTGGAACTAGCAGTAAGACCGATATTGACCAGGCCAACTGGTATAAATGATCACTTGTAAGACTGTAAATGGAATCTCTAAGTATTTTATAAGTTACATCCTCCAGATTCCGAGCACGGGAATGGAATGAGTGCCTCTGAAATGTTTAACCTGTGAACCCATCTCTGCTTCTCTTTTAGGAAGACTGTTGCAGAGTTTCACATTCTGATTGCCAGTAGTCTTTCATTTTCTGGCCTGAGTTTACTCACGGACAGTTTACAGACATTTTGTCTAGTGTCAGTTTATTCTGTTAGCCTACATGACTAACTGAATTTGCTGTTTTCCCACTGTGATGTAGTTCAGATAACAACTGGGTCTTCTCTCAGCTTTTATCTTTCTAAAGATGAACAATCCCAACTCTTCTAGTCTTCTTTTACAAAACAGGAGCTCTCCATTTGTTTTCTGGGTCATTTCCAGTTTGAACTAATCTCTGTAGCACAGAACTAACCCACAAATGTACCCTGGCATTGCTCCCCTCAGTCTTCTGGAAACATCTTGCCCAGTTAACCTTCACAGCATCCATTTCCATTGCAGCATTGCCTTGATGGTTCCCGTGATGAGTAATGGCACCATGGATTCATTCTCCTCCTCCAAAGGGTGTCATCTCATCTTCTTCTGACTATAAACCACGCACCCAGAGTGACATTTATACAATCACGTTTCTCCCTATTTTATTCATTCCATCTTCATGTAAACCAAATTCTTCTCACTTTGTTCTGACTTTGATCGAATCAAGGCTGCATTTTATTCTTTACCCTCCTTGTCTTGAATGGTTCTTTATTTCATAATTTGCTCTAAAGCCATGCACACCACTCTTGTCAGATAACATATCTCTTTCTGTCTTGCTTGTTATTTCTTCCTTTCTGAGTGGCAGCTACTACGTTTGGCATTCCTCAATCTGAAAGTGCTACCACTCATCTGACAGATGGATTAAAATGTCTCACTACTGCAACTTCAATTTTATGTGCCCATTTGTTCATTTGTTCACTTGATGGAAGAACCTTTAACTCTACCTTCCTGTTTGTGCTTTTGCCTTAGAGATCGATTGCATTCCTGTTGTGGTTGGTCATCTTGACTTTGCCTCTGTGTTTTGTGTCAACAGCTCTCAGAATAATCTTGTTCACCTACTACATTCAATGCTTCTTAATGTACCCAGCCACATAAAAAATTTAGATGAATTGTCTATTTAATTTTGGGGCTAGAATGTAGATAAACATCCAGCCCAGTCTTAACCCGCATCAACCCCTCTTCTTCCCTTATGCTCTTTTTTACATTGCCCTGACGTGATTTGCTACTTCTGTTTTGGCATGGGCTGATTTGGTGTGAATTTGGGAAGTTCCTTCACACCCCTTTTTCACATCAGAGATGCAGTTATCGCTGCAGATCAGGTCTTCCTTCTGACCCTCGTGATCCTGCTATCTTCCGGTTGTTCTTGAAGAAGTGGATGGGTTGGCTGCTGTCGTCGGAATAGAATCACAGAAAAGCCCAGGTTGAAAGGGCTTCTTTCTGTGAGTGCGACAGTGGGTTAGCTATTTAAGATCCTGTCAAGCCCGGTGTTGAATAATCGAAGGTAGGTTCTACCACTTCTTTGGGCAACTCACTCTGACATTTAATGTTTCTCATGCTGAAGCAATTTGAGTCGTGTGCACCACGTCCATTCACTATGCCCTGTGTGAAAAGAGTACCTCCACCTTCCTTGTAACTACCTTTTGGGTAGTGGAAAACTGCAATTAGATACCCCTGGGCCTTCTTGTCTTGTGGCTGAACAAATCAAATTCCTTCAGTCTTCCTTCATAAGTAGAGATCTTCAACCCTCTCATCGCATTGGAGGCTATTGGCAGAACATTCTCCCGTTTTTCAGAGTCTTTCTTGAGCTGGGAGGGCCTAAGCTGGTTGCACCCTACTGGGTGTGGACTGGGAAGTGCAAAGCAGAATGGGAGAGAGAACGTCCCGTGACCCACTGGCTGTGGTTCTTCTGATGCAGCCCGGGACTCCATTTGCTTTCACAGCTGCAAAGATGAAATCCACTTCCATTCAGCCATCCACCAGCACTTCCAGGTCCTCAACAGCAGACTTACAGTCCCGTCTGTCATATTTTTGTTTACTTTTGAGGCAAATTCTAAATAATTTTGCACTTATGACTTGCAGAAACCGCAGTCTTGCTTTAAGTTTATCTTTACCTTCTGGCTCGCCGATTAGTTCCCTTAACTAATGTTTCATTTGGAAATATTAGTTTGAAACAAAATGTTTCTTTTTGAAATGAAAACATAATTGTTTAACTGAAAAGTTACAACTCACATGATAACATCTAGTCTTACTCAGAGAATGAGCATCTACTGTAATGATACCTTTTCCAGTAGTACTAACCTTCTGTCGAGAAGACCCACACACATCCGAAATCTGTGAATATCGGCAAAGCATAACCTTCTGATTTGAGATGACTTGAAAAACAAAATGAATCCATTCCTTCTTCACCTAAGCAACACTTCATTATCCCTGACTCCTAGACACACACTTCCCACAAAGACTTCCTTGGAAGCAGAGGAGGAATTGATGCATCCCACCACAGGCTCTTTTAAATGCAATTCAAGCTGCAGTGCCATAAACTAGAGGGATTTTTAATGTGTTTCCATGTCTACCTATGTATGAGAAGATCCATGACTTATTTCCAATATTTAATTGCTTCTTCCACTAATACTTATTGCTGTACACTTATCTGTCTACTCATATCTGATCATTCTGGTTCAGGGCCTTGTACAAGGAACATTTTAATTTCATGCTTCCCATTGTTTAGACCACCTGTCTTCAGTGCTTAAACATTTCAGGTAAAATCAGAGATTGTTGCAAGATAACTTAACGTCTTCATTAGCAAAATCCGCAATCCTACAGGAGCAGATTAGTAGGTTACAAAAATTGGAGTGGAGGACCCAACTTCTACACTGTGCTTGTTTTGAGTTTATTTTGAACTAGCTCTAGCCCGGTCCTGTAGCCTGAGTTCCTGTTAATGACTGGATAACATCAAGAGAGTTTCCGAAAACACTTTCCAGTTTTATTTTATCTGAAAGGAACTCATTTTTGCTTGCCCCCAGAGTGCTCCCAAATGCAAGCCAAAGTAAAGACAGTGGTGATCAGGAGATTGGTTTTAAGTTCCCATGTGTAGAACAACTGGCCCACAAACATAGAGGATCTCACTGATACACCATTTTGCTTCATATGCGCAGAAAAAAAAATTGTAAGTCAGTGTAAAATGTCTTTGGGAATTTTGTTTTGGAAACTATTGAAACAGAATTGATGGTTTTTCAGAAGAAAATTCTCTTATGGAAAGGGCAGAGGAGTTCAAGTGTGCTGATGGAAACCAGAGTTGGTGCGCCTGAATTCTGAGCTCTTTCCAGTTAATACTCAACTTGTCTGTGTACTTTTGCAAAGCTGTGAAAGGACTGTTGTGCTTTGCTCGTGCACACAGAGGCAGAGGTAGAACACCACAGTTTAAGCCTGGAGCATCACAGCTCCTCTGCTACTGATATCCACACTAGCTAGACTAAAATAAACCCACCCTAGCTGTTGTGGCAACATGCTACAGTTTCTCCTTCAATTTTGCTGCACAGATATGCACAGAATAGGCTGGTGTGGCAAACCAGAGGTAGTGAAAAAGGATAAAGTGAGAGTCCAGAGCCCTGTGCACATTATTACAAAACAGAATAATCAGTTTAAGTGGCAGGGGAAGGTTCCTTTCACTACACCTTTTCATAAGTTTTGGAAGTTTTTCATAATTGCCCTATAGACTTTCCTAGATATTAATAGGGATATCAATAAAATTAATAGTTTCCTAAATTATTAATAACTCTTGAATAATTGGTGAAATTAATATTCTTTCACTACAACTAAACAGCAGTACTAGGAAAGGTATCTCACTCCTTATGGTAACTAACTCATACAGACACTTTAAAATATCAACACGTGGTCCATCATCAGTAGACCCAATCTTGCTGTTGCTTAGCTGTCAAATTCAATGAAGGTGACAGGAGTTAAATTAGCTGTGAGACTTTTGAATCTCTCAACATCAGAAGAAACTGCTGACTCTGCTCAAAAGTTACTGACAAGGAAGGAACTGACAGCTAAAAAACTGCATAAGTTTCATTTCCTTAGGAATAGATTAACAACTCAACCTGTCACAGTCGCTACATTTTGATTACTTAAAAGTATGCTGCTTGAAAGTGTATTTAGTTCTTTTTGAAAAGAGCACTTTTGCAGTTTGGGGGGAAAGAAAGAGCAATATTTGTTTATTTTATTGCCCTTAAAAAAACTTGTTTTATTTTAGTTTGGGGTCAGAAACTCAATGGTCTCTTCAAAAAAGCAACAGAAATTCAGTTTCTCATTTCTTGGGTTTGGGGTTTTAAAAAAGTATTTATTACTAACTAATTCAATCTTTTCATTTCCTAAAGAGGACTAGAACATGTTCATTTAGAGCACTTCATAGTTGTTAGTTCAGGCCTTTGAAAAAGGAAGATGTGCAACTTTAAAATGAAGTACATCTACACTCGACCCACAGTAGCTCTTCTATAGGCAGCCTTACTTCCTGTGGGGATGAAGAGGAAATGTGCTTGGGGTGTGAAGAACCTTCTTCATTTTTTAACTACTAAAAAGCAAAGGTCTTGCATATTTCTCCTTTCACTTTAAATTCTGAATCTAACTGAAAAATCTTTGCAAGCAAACTCCTCTCAAGAAGTCCATTTCTAAGTAAAATGTTATCTGTGGATGAATTGCTTTTTAAGCCTGACTTTGTGGCATTCTCATATGTGTCCTGGAGGCTGGATAGAAACAGGTAGGACTAAAATCTGTGTACTGATTTTGCTTTTTTTCTGTGAGTAAAGATGACTGGCTTGCCTAGTCACATAATCATGAATGGCACTAAAGAGATTGGCAGCTGAGGGGAATCCCCACCAAACCGTCTTCTGGATTGTTTTAGAAGAAAAGATTGCACCATGTAGTAGATTTCTTCTAAGAAACATCCTGTGGAGGTTTCCAAATGATTATGATGAAAATGTCCACTCTCTAGGCTGGTTTGAAATATTTAATGGATATTTTCTTCCTGATGCTTGAAACAGATCATTGACTTAGCCTCCAACATGTGCCCACACCTACACACTTGTGTTTCCATGTACGTACGTGATAATTAACAATTATAAATTGTGTAAGAGATAACAAGAAAATGATCAGATTTTTCCCCCAGATGCTGACATTTCAACTTAGAATATTCAATAAGAATTGAATTAAAGCAGGATTGCTTTCACTACTGTGTACTTCCAAATTTAAATGTGAGTATTAATATCCAGCAATATGTCTGTAAGATAAAGTACTTAAACTGTGAAAACAAATGCAACTGTACAACGAAAACTCAAATGGCACTTGAATTCCTCATTAAAGATGAGATCGAAAAGCTCCAATGTGAATAAAAGCCAACAGAAAAGCAGAGAAAATCGGCGTAAGGAGAAAGAAAACAAAAGGCAACATGTGGAGAGAATTCTATAAATATAATGAGAGGAAGACAAGCAGGACTTGCTCACCGGCAGGTTGATAGTCTGAAAAGTCCCATTTTGATATAGTATTTAGAACGTATGAAAAGTATTAGGTTGTTATCAATCTGCAATGAATTGTCAGCTGAGTCCGTGCTGTTTTGTGAGGTTGCAAGCTGGCCTCTGATGAGGTTAATGGAGATCCCTGAATGGATTGACCTAGCACATACAGAAACCAACAGCTGATTCAAGACTGGCATCCTTTGGTCTTCTCTCTTTAAAAACGACGTAGTCCTTCTGAAAAAGAGCCTTGGGTTATTATCACAGACACTTGGATGTAGACGTTCCAGTAGTTTTTTGCTTCTTTTGAAGGTGGATCTGATCCTATGAAAATGAAACTGAATAACAGACCGAGAAAATAGCAGAGGTCTCTGGATGGAGAGGTGAACTATAGAGAAAAGCATGAAGTCATTTACTGGGAACTGGGGAAGGACGCTGTAAGCAAAACATATTTTTTCTATCAGTACCATACAGCAACGGTAGATGTATACATATATATTTACAGGAAATATCAGAAAGTCAGAACCACAGAACACAGTCAGGCCAAATTACACTGGAATTGTTTTCTCTGTGAATTAGCTCTCTCAAAGTGAATTAAAATATTACCTTGAAACTAATGGAAACATTAGTGGAAAAGCTTATCATTATAGTAGCATTCTGGTCTTATGAAGAGCAGGGCTATTAGAGAATCACAGAACCATGGAATATCCTGAGCTGGAAGGAAGGGAAGAATTAAAAAACGTTGGAAGATTACTTTAGGGAGAACTATTTTAATAAAATATATCTTTATTTTGTAGAATGCTTTGCATCCACCAAGGCACGAAGTGTCTTGTCTGAAGTCAGTACGTTGTACTGATAGGATGGGATAGATACCATTGCCTGCTTAACACTAAAAATCAACAATATGAATGTTGCAGGTGCTAGTGTCTAGAAAGCCTAGGCAGAAGTACTTCAAAAATATTAGGAAAAAAATTTGAAACAATTGTGTTTAAAAAATATTTTTTTCTATTAGTTTTATTCTGCTTTTAGAAATTCATGTTTTCTGTCCTTTCCCTGCAACCATACTGATTAAAAAGTGATTGGAAAAAAAATCCCAACCCCAAAACTCTGAAATATATCCCAAGATTCATGAAATCATATAAAACAAGAATCTGGTGCTTTAAAGTGGAAACAAATACTATAAGATCCATGATAGAATGCGCATAATGGGCAGTACCTCCAAAGGGTATTATGGTGCTGAAAACAGAAAACCTTCAGGAGTGTTTTGTTCCTCTTGGAAGAATGAAGAAGAGCAGCTGAAAATGGAAGATTTTGGGTAGAAAAAACCTGTAGACGCTATGGTTGTAGCGCAGGAGGTGTTACATCAGCCATACCTTAGACTGCTGCTTTGCCAACAGTTGTGCTGCTTTTCCATTGACATGGACTTAAACTAAAACTGAATAAGATTCAGAATTTTATTCTATTTTATGGGCAATAGATTTCAATCAGGATTTGGATATGTGGAAAGATTCCAGGCAATAGAAGTATAGAGTAAAAACGTACGCCACGTTTGTCCATCACTGTCTTCTACATTGGCATAATGTTTTTCCATACTTTACTACAAGAAAAAGAGTATTTTGGAATTTCACCTGCTTTTCTCATGGTTAGCTCTCACTGGTAGCTTGTAGTTTCTAAATCATTCATACATGCAGACTATGTTTCTTTGGAAAGCTGGAAAACCATTTTGTACCAACTCGAAATATGGCCCAAGAAACAAGAAGGACACTTTGGTCTCCATTACATATTGCAGTCCATGCACAATTAGCAATGAGAAAACATGTGTTTTAGGTCTCTCTTTCCGGGCTCAGAATTCCTCATATACGTCAATTCAACAGTCTTTCAAGGAAAAGAAAAGGAAGACAGCATTATGCTGATTTTAGAAACAGGGATATGAACATCTATCAACGAGGACAGATGTTCTGAGGAAAAGATTTGTTGTCATCTCCAGAAAATTATTTTAACATGCGTCCTGAATATTTATATTATGTTATTGCTGGAGTGTTTAGACAATACAGAGCTGATAGTAATACAGCTAGAATTTTCCATAAAGTCCACTGTAGTGTTTGAGAAAGGCCAGCCCAGAATGGCTATTCCTGGCTATCCTCTTCTTCTTGGGCAAAGCAAAAGCTTGAACTCTTACTTACAGGATAGATGAGTACTCAGACCATGAGGGGTAATTATTTCCTGTTGCTTATTCAGAAAGGAATCATTGGTGTTTGGTGGGGAACTCCTGCATGGGCTTACCAAATTAAAAAACTGAAGGAAAGTATGAAACAGATATATTGTGTGAGTCAAAGTACCAAGATTTTAACAATTCTGCACTTACACTGTGATCACTTCAAGTTGTACCCATCAGCTCATTATCTATTTGGATGTCTGTCTCTCTAGATGTCTAACACCACCAAATGTTAGTTTCTTCTTCCTTCCCTTTCTTTGGAAGGCTCAGCTGCTAATGTATGTGAGAAATTTTTGAGAGGAAAGAGGGATCAATAATATGCTTTCTCCCGCTGCCACTTGCAAGCAGACAGGAGCATGTAATGGAGGCCAAAGGGCCTTCCTTGTGTCATATTTTAGATGGTACTAACTGGTTTTCCAGTTCTCTCAAACAATATAATCTCCAAAGTGTCCTTGGAACTGGCTGAAGTTTTGTTTAGAAAAATGTCAAAACAGTTATTTTTGAGCACTTCAGAACTTCTCCCTACCCTGACATTTTGCCTTATAAAACAAAGTAGTTGATTTGTGCCAACATTATCCTTACTAATCACTGGAAACATCCTCTAAATTACAGAGATCCAGTGGCCACAAGGAGTAGCCAATTACATCCTTCATGACGTGTAGCACTGATGAAGCATATCCTTATCTGTAGGAGAGTGGTGGGTTGGTTCTTTTTATTTTATTTTTGGTTTTGATTTTTGTTTGGTTTGATTGGTGTTTTGTTTAGTGGTTTGGGGGGTTTTGTTCTTCGGGGTTTTTTTTTTTTTTTGGCAGGGGAAATGACAGTGTTACAATATGTTTGTAAGGGTCAGTTGCAAGTTCATAGGATCATAGAAAGGTTTGGGTTGGAAGAGGCTTTAAAGATCATGTAGTTCCAACTACGTGAGCAGGGAATCTTCCACTAGACCGGGTTGCTCAGAGCCCCATCCAACCTGGCCTTGAACACTTCCAGGGATAGGGAATCCACAACATCTCTGGGCGATGTTCCAGTGTCTCACCACTTTCACAGTAAAGAATTTCTTCCTAAAGCGTAATAAAAACTTTCCTTCTGACAGTCTGAAGCCATTCCCCCCGTCCTATCTACGTGCCCTTGTAAAAAGTCCCTCTTCTGCTTTCTTGTAAGTCCCCTTAAGTCCCCCTTAGTCATGAAGCCTGATTATCAAGATATCTACTTTGCAAATCGTAGCAACATGAATAACGATGTTTAGTAATTACATAGCACTGGTACAATGTGTGGGCAAAGTTTAATCACTTAACACCCTCAACTGTGCCGACCCCTCCTCCACCGCCCCAGCACTGTGAAGGAGGAAACAAAGGAATTATTTCTGCTGCCTTGTAAGAAAGGGAGACTAAGAGGTGAAGTGTGATATGAGGTCAAAACGACAACTCAGAGAGGGTTTTCCAGCCATGGGCTGTTTTCCTTGGGCAGTGATAATAGAGAAAGCCACTGTGTTATAGAGAAATGAAAGTCAGGCAGAGATCTGCTGAATTGGCATGGGCAGTTGCTCACTAAACCGCTCAGCACTCTGAGGAGTATGCATAAAACAAAAAATGAAAGGGTAAAAGCTGTAATCAGTGGTCATAGTGAAATCTGGCATGACTCTGCAAGGGCATCTACGGGTATTTGGTGTAAGGTGTCGTATGAACAGAAGGGCGTGAAACCTCTGCTTTGCATGAAGAGTCAGATGACTTCCAGGAAGCAAAATGAAAAAATGCCTTGGTTTCACTTCCTTCTGTGTTTGGACCAGATGATAATCCAGCTGTGACTGTGGAGTCTCGCAGGAGGACCACTTCAATTCTATGCTGCACAAGATTTTCAATCCTATCCTGGCATGTCTTTTGACTAGATTAGGACTAGTGTCCAGACAAGGAGCTTGTGTCAGTGTTGAGTGTTCAGCCCTCTCCAGCATGCACTCCACAGATACCTGCTAAAGAACACAGCTAAAACACTGGATGCCCTTAGGCCCTTGGCAAGTGCCGATACTTTCAGGATACCTCCTGCATTGTTTGTAATGATGTTGATTTTCAGGAAAGGCAGTGCAGGGGAGCCATCTGAATCTGGGTCTTCCTCACAACCTGACTGTTCACAGTTCTTGGGCAACAAGACATGCACTGGACCATGGTGATCTGTTTCATCACTTTTGGGTGGAACGGGAAGCAAAACAAGGCTGGAAGAGACACAGGACCCTCGTTCTAACTATCTGCTGTAGGCGGTTGCCTAATTTCAAAATGATTTGGAGAAATGGTATTGTGTGTCAACAGAAGAGAATATTATGAGACAAGTACCTCAACGTTCATGTGGCACCATTTATTAAAATGTAAAGGATTTGGAAAAGGGATACTGTATTTCTGCATTAAAATGCATTTCAGTGCAGCTGATGATTTACCACAGAACATTCAATGCTTTGTGTGATAATTTGAACGTGGTGATAAGTAAAAGGTCTGAATCTAGTCTCTCCGGGCAGAAGAACATACCTCAAATTCAGACCTGCCCTTGGAAGATAGCATGACAGAGACAGATGTCATATCTTTTTTCTTTGCTTTTTGCTTAATTTCTTGCCTCAGTTAATGATAAAATACTTGTAGCACTGCATTGTGGGCAAAGCACTGCAATGGGACTAGGAGACCCTGTTTGTGTTCCTAGATTTGCCTTTCTCAGAGGCCGAATGCTCGTGAATCGTCCCATTGCTCTGTGCTTCTATTTTCTTACCTGCAAAATAGGATGCTTGGCAAGCAGCCTTCTCTGAAGTATGAGGAGATTTATTGATCAAATTGGCCTAGTAACCTGCCAAAACGATAACCAGTATTGACAAAATGTAAGTTAGCAAAATCCTTTTCTCCGATACTTCATCCGCCTGCTATTCTTGGAAGTTTAGTTGCAATGTGAGACCAAAGGGAGGTCATCTGAGAGGTACACCTTGCTGTGGGTGAGACCTGTGTCTGACAAGTTTAACAAGGCAGCCTAACCCAGCACAGTCACACTGGGTGAACAGTTCTCTGTAGAAGGCAGTATTCCTGACTTAATATTTCAGCTCCTGGAATTACATCTTCTGCTTGGCTGGAAAATTACAGCAATTAGTTGTGTTCAATTGTGTTGTGATTTGTTCTTAATATGTTAGGAAGACTGAGCTGTTTGAATAAAGAATCTTTCCCAAACTCCCTTCTTTCAGCTCTTCTTTTCACTCTCTCCAGTAATTCAGCACAAAAGCACCGTTCAAATTAGAACCTGTAATGGCAAAAGTTGGGCTTCACGACTCAGTCCCTCTTCCAGCTGTATGTTTCTGATGGCATAAAGAGTGCCATATGTAACAGGAATCATTTTCACTCTCCCACTTGACATGTCCTTTCCAACACTGCCAAAGAATTGCTCCATTGACTCATGGCCAGTCAATGAACTTCAGCAGGTATCCTTATCTTGTAAGATATGCTCGATTTTCCTGTGTGTATAAGACTACATTTAGATGGCCCATAACATGTCTTTGTGTTTGCCTTGCATAGCAATCCAGATGTTTCAATCAATAGGTTTGTTCAGTGGGCTGACACTTTCGAGTTCACTTTGAATTGTGAGTCAGCTTTGAATTTTGATGGGACTTCTATTTCGTCACCATCCCTGGAGGTAATTAAAAAGCAGGTGAATGTGGTGCTTGGGAACATGGTTCAGTGGTGGACTCAGTAGTGCCAGGTTAGCGGTTGCACTCGATGACCACAAGGGTTTTTTCCAAAGGAAATGATTCTATGATTCTAATTTCTAGCACAGAATCACAGAATAAAAATGGTTTGAGTTGGAAGGGACTTTTGAAGCTCATCTAGTCCAACCTCTCTGCCATGGGCGGGCATGTTAACTTTGCATTTGTTTACAGCGCTTTGAAGCATCCTTCAATAGCACTATTACCTTACCTTCATGTCAACACTTACAGCAATTAAGTTATTGCTTAACCAGGTTTAACTTCTTAAACTAAAACCAAGATGTGCATTGCATGGCGTTACTACCTCAAGCAGATTACAGCACTAGTTGTGCAGTACCGTGTCTGCTGTGAGATGTGTCCCATTTGTCTGTGCTGCTGCTCCCAGGGAGTTCTGGCATGCAGCTTTTGGGCCTGCCATTGCTGGTGAAATTTGGTTCTTTTCCCTGAAAACTGACAATTTCCCTCCTAGCAGTCGTCTAGGTCTTTTCCACAGGTGGAGGTCCTCTTTCAAGCAGCAAATGAAAAAGATTTGATGGCATTAGAGGTCATTAGCTGTGCTGGAAGGAGCTGCTGGGAAAAGGGAGAGTTTCTTCCAAGGAATATCCAAAGAGTCATATGGGGCTGAGATGGAGAGTTCTAATCTCACCTGTTGGGAGCCACTTTAATTTTCATCTGTTTCTGATAAGCCACAGACATCTTCCACTGCAGCCGGTGTGAACTGAGCCCACGAGTGCCCTCTTCCTGATTCTCTCTCTTTTCTTTTCCCTGTGGGCCCCTTCTTTCTTTCTTTCCCTCGGCAAACTCAGTGGTTACTTTAAAAGAATATCAGAAATGAGTTGACTGTTACATTGACCCTTTAACCACAAGATAAGATTTTTTTTTTCAGATGGGGTGTAAGAATAGGTTTGAGCCACAAACTTACTGCACACTCCTCGACCAGCATCGTAATTTCCCCCTTTTCCCCAACCACGTGTAAAAAAACCTTCAGAATCTGCCACGTAAACGTTACCCATTGATAAACCACTGAAGATTTTTCCAAGACCATGCTTTATCAAAGACGCTTTCGAGGGATTCCCTTGATAAGCCTAAAAATGAAGGGTTCTTATCTAACACTATCTTGTCTAAATATACACAGCCTGTGATGACGAAATAAAAAAATTTCAAGACCAGGTATAAATACCAGTGACAGGCTGATGAAGTTCAGTCATCGACTTGCTTCTAATAGAAGATTTAACTATTAGAAGTTGAAGGTCTCTGCTCTTAGACCTGTCCTCCCAGAACTCATCTGAGCAGTTTGACTGAACCATCACCAAGAAAATGGCTTTCCAAACATACAGCTTGTTTGTTCTATCTATCATCATGATTTCTTTTGGACATGTTGAGAATAGATTGAATCTTCTTCAACTTCAAACCGATATAGACAAACTGAAAGCTGATTTTGTAAGTATAGTCTTCTACTGTATTTCTCTTCTCCTGCTGCTTGTGCTTTATATATAGTTCAAACTTGAGCACTGCTTGACATAATCAATATGTACCAATAGATGGAATCATGGAACTAATTTTTTGATCATACCTTTTTTTCTTTACAAGAACATGGGTAATTTCTTTTGTTTTACTAAGATCTTTCATTAATCTGATTCAGTTTTTCAATAGTCATAGTTATTGTAGTAATTTGCATTTATTTCAGGGATGTTCTTTCTTTCACAACAGATTCTCCTAGCTCAATTCAGCCTTAATTATATGGAATACTTTGTAACAAGAAATCTTAATGCAATTTATGGTGAATATATGAATCTTTATTCAGTTCTGACTAGACGCAATTTACTGACTTTTAAAATTTTATGTTAGCAATGTTAATGGGAGATTTAGTACTAGTTAGCAATACAAACAAATTGAAAATGAACATTTGTTTTAACAAATGCATTTGCTACTTTTTTTAAGATGTAGTAGTGTGTTGCTCAAAGGTGATCCCTACTTCTTATTCTTTTGCCTCCTCCAGTCATTTTACTTCCACATGTGACTATGATCTGGCATGGGAATGCAATCTGGCATGATATTCTTTCTGGTCAAATAGAATTTTGGTAACTTGATAACTGTAATGTTAATTCACCAATCTTCATCTGGGAGGCATTAAAGTAGTACACAGCTGAATTCAGCAGGGATTAGTCACAGAGACAGCAGATCTACAATAGAGTCACTTTTAATTAATAGCTTTTATTTTCAATATATTTTTGTTGGGTTTTTTTCCCTCCAAATGCATGGAAAAAACTGCAACAGTTTGCTCTTATTTTTCTGTGATTTTGTCATAATTTTGTGCAAATGACAGTTGAAATTCAGTAGTCAGAGAACCACCCTGAAGTGGTAAAGATTAGTGTGATACTTCAGTGTTTGCAGGAAACTGGCTGCAAAATTGGCACTATATCTTAAATTTGTCATTAGCATAGACCAGAGAGAGAATATATATAACTTAATAGAATATATATAACTCTTGTTGAAGAGGTCCTGAGCCATGGTGAGCTTTTTGCACTGACGTTAAAACTTTGCTCCGCAGCAGGTGTTCCCCACCTTTCAGAAGTAGAAAAAGTCAGTTTGGTAGTGTGCTCAGCATGGGGAGCCAATTGGCCTAGGAGGTTTCTGTCAGACTGCAAGTTTTCCCTTTGCACTCACTGTATTTAAATTACTGAGCAGGCAAAAGAAGGAAATAGTCACCGCTGTATACAAAAAGGAAAAAAAAGACACACAGAAGAGGAAATGATTCAGTTTGCCTTTCCTTGGTAGGAGAGTTGTATTGCTCTTTGTTTCCTAGAACCACTTGCCAACATCTGATGGTTAAACTCTGTCCCTGTGAGCCTCTCAGATTAGCCCACTAATCTGGCTACTGGGATATTCTCCAGTTCTGCAAATTACAGTTTTATAGTAAAACCAGTTCGTTCTTGTTCCATATGAGATTTTACTGAGATTGTATGAATTTAAGGTCACAGATTACAAACTGCTGGACTTTGACTTACCAGAAAATATGCCAAGATCAGACCTAATGATTTTCTAGCCAGTTGCTGTGCTTATGAGCTTGTATTTTCATCTGTCAATAGCAAAACTTACAGTGAGCATTTGGGAAAATAGATGTGCTAAACATGTCTATTCAGATGAGTTGTAGCAGGAGAAGACTTTGAAAAGTGGACTAATACCACTTCTGATACCAGGCAGCCACGCAACAGGATTTGGTGGTTAGAGATCTGAAAGCGTTGTGATAGCTATAGGCCAGATGTGCAAAAATCTGAATTTTGCTGCTCATTTGAATAAAGAACACAAATTTGCCTGGTGATAAATATTGTTCGTGTAATAGATGGGTTTGTTCTTTTTTACAGAACTCGAGTCATTCTGATGTAGCTGATGGTGGACCTATTTTTACAGAGAGGCTGTCAAGCTGGACAGAGGTGAGTCAAAACCAGACATGATGAAGCATCTCAGGCGCTTCGTAGGGCACTTTTGGTACTGAGCAGCTCCCACAACCAGCGTAATTAGCTGCGGTAGAATGAACATGAGCAGAGTTCTCTTCGGTAGCTTGGAAATGAGACAAAAATCCCCACAAGAAAGCTTTATACTCTGCACCATGAACTGACCCCGAGGTACAGCCAAGCCTGGGAGATGGGTTGCAACATCATCTTTATTGTCTTGTTTCAAGTGGCGGAGACCTCCTGTATGCTGTGTTTTATCTTCCTTCCTTTCCCTGCTGATCGGCACTCACAGACCTTTCTTTTTTGATTGTGTTTCTCAACAGAGAAATGAAAAAAGGATCATCCTGAGTCAGATTATTTCCATGTACTTGAAAATGCTTGAAAACACTGACAGGTCAAAGGCTCATATCAGGAACATATCTGAGGAGCTCCATACTCTGAAAGAAAGCCTTTCTGATGGCTCAAAGAAGATAGAAGATCTCAAGGACCTGACACAACTTCAGGTAAGGCTCTTCCTTTGCCTCCAAAGCTCATGACGCTATGTTTTCCAGTTGTGATTTGAGTGTGATTCAAGCCAATAACACTTCAGTAACCTATATGGTAATCCCTGTCTAGCTCAGCTCACGCTGGAAGACCAAACATTTCCAGCTGCAAGGGCTGCTGCAGGTCTACAGTGTGGGGTAGTGCTGAGTCTTGCTGCAATCTGGCACAGAGGTGCTGGCAGCGCTGTCACACAGTCTGTGCACCAGAGCTGCCACTGACACAGCCGTTTGTGGTGTAGGAATTGGCTGGGGAAGCTGTGCCCGGCTATGGAATGCTCTGTGGCTGTGGGAGCACTTGGCTCATGGTGCTCGTGCCGATGGCACAAACCACCAACCTGCACAGAGGTCTGCAGACAGTGCCCCAGTGGAACCAGCTGCTTTTACCTACAGGGCAGCTCTGCTTCACGGAATATGGCTGGTCTGTGGCAGGTTGCAGAGTAGCACAGATAGTGGAAAACAAAAATCTGTGACAAAGTGGCTCTTTGTTGTGGGAATTAGGTAGCAGGGAATTGAAAATTGCAGATGTCCTTCTGTTTTACCCTGGTAGCAGGGTATCCTGCAGGCTGTGATCAGTAAACAGTTATAGCTCTTGGCATGACTTTTGTTCCATTTGTTTCTTACTTATTACAGATGAGTGACTTGAAAATTCAGCGCAAGGCTGTGAACGAGCTGTTCAGCGTCTTACAAAAACTGGGGGATACCTCAAGCTCCCCCAAAAGAAAAAGAAGCCAGTTTCAGAGGCTGTGCAAATGCTAATGCCAACTTAGCTTTTGTGCTGAGCTACTGTGCAAATCTTGTTGTGGCAAGAATTTTTTAATTTCAATCTTTCTATTGTTTTTTTTATACATTTATTTATTAATATTTAAGTGTCTTAAATAATTATTTATAAAGAAATACGAATCAAAGTATTTATACTCCCTAATATTATGTAAGAGATGACTTTGTCTTAAAATCCTGACTATTTGTTATATGTTTGTTGACCTGAAAATACAGAATGAGGCAATGTTTACCCAGTTTCCATACGGAAATCTTCAAATGACATGATATGGTACCCAGCTTTCCATCTGGTGCTGTCTTGAGAGAGGGGTGTTGTAAGATAAGTCTCATCTATTTGGCGTGGAGATACAAGCACCAGTACAGGGAAGTTACTGTATTCAGGAAAACATATTTATGTCTGCTTACTACTAAACATATCTAAATCCTAACCAAGCAAGTATACATGCTTAAAGATAAGCAAATGTTGAAGCACATTTCTGAACTAGAGGATTGATGATTAATTGCTGGTTACCATTATTATTATTATTATTATTATTATTATTATGCACTGAAGTTACCAGGAAGGCAGTCTACTTAATACCTCAAGAGAATGTGACTAACTGTATTGCACTGACTTAAACTCTCAGATTTTAACAATTTCTGTTGGGTTTTTTTTTGTACTGAACCATTCAAATGTGTCTGTTGTAATTTTATTTATTTGGAGGTACTAGCATGGAAGATTTTATCTCAGGGACTATATTTTTGCACTAGAATATTATTAAAAACTTTGGATTTTTCAGTAGAGACTTTTTGAAATTTGAATATTGAATGAATAAATAAATAAATATATAAATTTTTAAAGTGTGTTTTCATGTTTATTTATTATCGTTTCTGTGAAAAGTAAAACACTAATTTTGTTCTACATTTTTACCAAAAGATGGTCCTGCCCAGGCATATAAAACATATTTTCTTCCTGCCTGTCCAAGACTTAGGAAAAGATAATGTTTTTAAAGAAATATGGCAGAAGAGTCTAAAATTCCCAAGTTTTTCTTGTATCTGTTTGAGAAAACATTTTGCTTATGAGAGGGCACTAATCATTTGAAATTTGTTGTTACTCTGGTTTAAGAGAAAAACACTCTCAAATTTCTCTGCATGTCAAAGTTATGGAGCCCAGACTGAGCCCAGCCCAGCCTATCTGCTGGGCTCTCTGCAAGCAGTATAAGTTCTCTGCAAGTGGAATTCGGTCTCACAGGTTTCCAAATTCTCAGGTCCTCAGGCCTTTACCATGCAAATTATCTGGGGGTAGACTGGCTGAACTGACTGGGAATGGGAATGGGGCAGATTTTCCTTGGCATCCCTGCCAACATGAGACTTCCGACTACCCCCTGAGATTTGACTGAATCAGCAAAATCCAGAAATAGCACCACATTGTCGTTGTAGAGGTGGACACGACACAATAATTCCTCTAAGGTATTAATAATATGAAGGAATAAAAACAACAACAAGAAGAAAAATGGAAAAGAAAATGGAGGTCCTTTATTGCGCACTAACTGTGCTTTTATACATAAGCAGAAGGCAAGCGTGTGCAAAGCTCATAGGTTACGGAATCCTTGGCATTCATCTGATTGGATGGTCTTCACAGCTTTTCCACTCTGACCAGAACTGCCTGTTGTTTCGCTGACATGCATTCCTCTCTCATTATTTACTACTTCCTATCCTGGCCTTTTCCACCTCCTCCAGATGTAGCAGCTCTGCTGTCTCATGGGTAAGCGGGAACGTTGTCCACAGAATCCTTTTCTACTTAGCCGAAGTAACAGGAGCAGGCCGTGATTTTACAAAGGCAACAAGGCCTTCATTTTATAAGGTTTTACCTATATACAACAGCACATCACGCCCGAAGTTTAGTTGCAGTAAGTCCTACAAGTTTAGTTGAAATTGTTGCAGCCATTCCTACTCTTGCAGCTGTCTCCCCTGGTGCAAATGCCTTCATTCATATCCACATTTGACAGTCTAACAAAGCGACTCTGTGATCCTGGAGACTCAAACTGATTTTGAAGGAAACAGCTGTTCTTGTTTATATTCATCACAGATATGCATACGCATGGAGATGCAAGTGAAATTTCTCCTGTAGGATTTCTCCAGTTCCAGGACTTAGCATGAGACGCCTCAGTAAGCATTTAACATAGACAATGTGTCCTTCTGTGCTCATGCTCTTACATGAGGTGTTAAAGGAGACTAACTCACCTTTGCCAGGTGCAGCGAGTTCTATTGAAAAAAATACAGAAAAAGAGAGAGAAAGTGAAAAAGAAATTAAAGACAAGGGAGAGGAGAGGAAAGGAGAGGAGAGGAGAGGAGAGG